>JXCR01109940.1:56911-81902 GCA_002079205.1 Phalaenopsis hybrid cultivar
CTATTACAAGTAATATATTTATTCTTCGGGATAAGTGTATTGCTTGTAGTATTGTGTTAAATCATCTAAACTATCTGAAAATGTGAGATTCGTTTGGTCTCACTTATTTTAAAAATTAAAAACGTTACTTCTTTAAAAAAGTTATATTTATATTTAAATTATTTTCAAAATCACAAAATCATCACCTTTTCAAACCACGAAAATTAAGCTGAACGATAAAACGGCCGACAACTTGTTGCATTCTTTTTAATACATAATAATGAACACGATGTAGCTTATGAAATAAAATTTCGAGCACTAAAATAATTTGTGCAGACTACAATAGATTTAGGATCTATTTAGGAAAAATTGTTATTCAGTTTTAGATTGTGATTTGGATTCATTATATTAAATTTCCATTTTAATTAAGGTTAATTTTAATTTTAGTTCAAGTGAATATTAGATTTGTATTTGAATTAAATAATAATTTTAATTTTAGCTTAAGTGAAGCACAAGTCCNCAATCATCACCTTTTCAAACTACGAAAATTAAGCTGAACAATAAAACGGCCGACAAGGTCTTGCATCTTTTTTTACAGGCACTTGACCTAATTCGTGGTATGAACTTTCTGATGCTGATGGATTCTNAATAAAACGGCCTACAGTGCCCTACAGGCAACTCCCCAACCCACTTATGGTCAATGTATGAAGATGTCATGCAATGAGAACGGGCAATGTGCGAGTTATAGTACTCATATAGAAAACACAACGTAGTTACANTCAAAATCATCACCTTTTCAAACTACGAAAGTGAAGTTGAACAATAAAACGGCCGACAATACCCCACAAAAAAACTAATCAAAAGCTAAATTACCTTTAAGCACATAAAAGATTAAATTGATCTTAGGCGTTGCTCTAACATTACTCCTCTCCCAAAAAGACACAGTCCTCAAGGTGAAAAAAACTTGTTATTAGATCATTTTTTGTATGGATCCTACGAGGCTTCATCATCAGACANCTAGGATAAACCAACATTTCTTAAAACCTCCTTCATTGATGTTGAAGTCAATGCATTTTCATTTTTGTTATTCTTAAAGCTTCAAATTTTAAATTAATGCTTGTTCATAAGANGCATCGTGGACAGCGCGACGAGGAACAATTTTCAGGTGGATCTGCAGCAGCAAAACATCTTCACATCACATGAACATTTTCACAACACTATACCCTTTTCTTAGTTTAAATAGCAACCTATAGGATCACTCTTTAGGCTTTTTGTACAACTCTGTTGTACAATTATAAGTCNTCCATCTTTAGAATCACTTTTAGTTTGATAAGCATTTCTATATGATGATTTTCAAAATTATTCTAATTTGTTGGATTTTCGTGAAGTTCTCAATAGTTTTCTCTTGTGTGGTCAGTCTTTTTACAGGCAGCACACCAATAATTATCTCATTTCACATGCTCTGGTTATCTCATTGTATTTCTTCTCAAAATTTCTAATGGTAAGACTAAATTCTTTAGTTAGAGCATTTTTAGTAACTCCTTTAGTTATGAGTAATTTTAGTAACTCCNCTAATACATGAATAATAAAGATAACATGATTATAAGTAATAAATGCAGCAATTTAAGAAAACATAAAGTTACTAACTAATCTTTTAACTCGTTATACTAAGTAATGTCATATATGCATTTATTTTTTTTTATTTTAATTCATGTTTTCGGCTTTCTTCATCTTAGAAATGTAAAATAAGCAAATGTTCTCGCATTATGAACGAATGTGGGCAAAGAAGTTAGACTATAAAACTAATAATATAATATGATCTTGAAATATTAATATACTCATTCGTAAATGAGTGCAATTAGTAGATATTATGTTTCTCAAAAAGAAAAATAACTTATGCATTCAAGAAACTAAATGGGTTGAAGAAAATGTTAAGAAGATTCATAGCTTAAGTTTTAATTTTTAGTATTTTGGCAGGAGTCGTACTAAAAATGATGTAAACATAACTATAGATAAATGTTTGAAAGATAATATTGTAAAAATTAATAGAATTAGAGATATAACTATAATCATAGAATTGTCGTTGATATTAAGTTTCTTAATATTACAAGTACTTATGCTCCTCAAATAGGTTTAGATGTTATAAAAAAAAAATCGAATGACCTAAAAGAATTAATACAAATGATACATCCTAAAGAAAAATTTTAATTGGCGGAGATTTAAATGGACATGTTGGTAGAGTGATACAAATCATCATCATCATCATCATCATCATCATCATCATCCTCATCCAAAATTATCATAGTTTCGATGTACCCCTAAACAAAATCAAATTTGAACACGAGTGGACTCATTTGAAAGGTTTTGACGATCCGGTTGTACTCATGCAATTCGTTTTGTGAAACAACGCTCTAATGAATATTTTTATGTATGACCAATTTTAAGCATGATAACTCAAAGCGCAAAATTTCATGTAAAAAATGGTATTCAACCGCCGTCACACTTGTTGCATTCTTTTTAATACATAATAATGAACATGATGTAGCTTATGAAATAAAATTTCGACCACTAAAATAATTTGTGCAGACTATAATAGATTTAGGATCTATTTAGGAAAAATTGTTATTCAATTTTAGATTGTGATTTGGATTCATTATATTAAATTTCCATTTTAATTAAGGCTAATTTTAATTTTATTTCAAGTGAATATTAGATTTGTATTTGAATTAAATAATAATTTTAATTTTAGCTTAAGTGAAGCACAAGTCCCAATTGAGCTAAGCTAAGCAACCACCTAGTGACACTAGTAATAATGGGCCCTAGATCTAGATGTCCCTAAATCTGTAAGTCAAAAGAGAGGTTGACCAAAAAAATAGGGTCAATACCAACAAGCATTTTCAATGATTGCAGATGAGAAAAAAAAAGATTTGCTCAAAAGATTAAGCAAGGTTGACAAATGAACGCGAAAATTTTATCAAATGTAAACAGGAAAGAGCTTAAGGTGATATAAATGTTAAAACGTCAAATCAAATAAAAANGTCTAGATGTCCCTAAATCTGTAAGTCAAAAGAGAAGGTTGACCAAAAAATGGGGTCAATACCAACAAGCATTTTCAATGATTGCAGATGAGAAAAAAAAAATTTGCTCAAAAGATTAAGCAAGGTTGACAAATGAACGCTAAAATTTTATCAAATGTAAACAGGAAAGAGCTTAAGGTGATATAAATGTTAAAACGTCAAATCAAATAAAAAAAAAATACTGAAAAAAAAGGAAAGCTCAGCCATTACTTTTCCACTTACAGTTCCTTCTAACATTTTCANTACTGAAAAAAAAGGAAAGCTCAGCCATTACTTTTCCACTTACAGTTCCTTCTAACATTTTCAATAAGGCCTGCTGGACACCTTCGCCAGATACATCTCGACTAATGTTAAAGCTCTCACCCTGCAGCATGAAGAAGAAAAATGAGATTTTTTATAATTAAAAATAAATATATATAACTCAACAGCTTGATAATTTATAGAACCTTCTTTGTTATTTTATCAATTTCATCAATGTACACAATGCCTTGTTGAGCAGCTTGGACATTGAACTCAGCCACCTAATTTCAAGAAAACAAAACTGTTTCTTAAAGACATGAAATACCCAAACGGAAGGGCCAGATAACTCACGAGATCAGAATAAGCCATACATTGATTGTAAAACCCAATTTCTAATTATTGCAAAATACCGCTGTCGGTCAACTTTTCGATAGATTTATTTGAAAAATATGAATATGAAAATAATTTTTGAAATTTAATTTAATATAATAGATATATAGTTTGGGTTTTGAAAGTAGTATGTTTTAATTTTTGAAAAATGAGACCAAATTGATCTCATTCGTCCAATAGTTTGCATAATCGTGTCCGATACCGCGAATATTACACCCTCCCAAAAGATAAGTGTAGACCTCGGCGATAGACTCAATCCTGCAAACTAAGAGATTTGTGACATCTGTTTGGTCTGCGAATCTTTTTATGTTTGACCGACAAGTTCCCCTATCTAATACAAAGATTAAATAGAGTTTATTTTATCTGGGTTCCAAGTTCCCTATAGAGGCAAGCCCCTATAGTTAATTACATCCCAAGTGACGGGATACTTGAGAAAACTCTCGATAATGATAAATGGTTCTAGTCTTCAAGAATTCAAGGTTCAGGTTTTGTTGAGAAAACTCTCGATAATGATCAGTGGTTATAGTCTTCAAGAATTCAAGTTTCAGGTTTTCACGGTAGGACGTGGAAAGGCAAATGAGAGTGGCTCCAATATGAACAATTATTTTAGGAGTCCAAAGGAAGGAACATGTAGGGGATGTCATAGATCCTGAGGAGAAACCTCAGTGACATCCCGGACTATCCTACTTTGTGACTGCATTTTTAGAGAAGATGTTATTTGAATGTTCAATTCTGCCAATTTTATTATTTGGGACTTACATTTACATAATACCCGATTATGCAAATAGCCCACAGAAATAAGAGGGTTTACGTCGTGTCACACGACAACCTCGGAACCTAAGGCGAGTTAGGACTTACGCTACACAACATGATTGTACAAGAGCCTAAAAAGGGAGTGTGGATTTACGTAGCACTAGGCGAGCTACCTCGAAGTCCTGTATGATGTTATTATGCTGGAAAAGGATAATGCTGAAGAAGATCCTCTTGCTGTTTGGTCTGAATTCCTCACCATGCTGCCCACAAAGTTGGCTCCAAGCTCCTATCGTCGCGACGGCTCCAGAGTTTAAGTGTTTGAGATTAGTAGTTTACGCTTCACAGTTTTGGTGTCAATGTTTGGTTTTGTTTTGTTTCAAGTTTTGATTTGCATGCGGAATAAGCAAATCGCAGGAAAATAAAATGTACTTGAAAGGTAAAAATGCAGTAAAGTAAAATGTTGTAGATAAACTGTAAAAGCGTACATATGCATTTGCTACTGTTGCGTTATTAATGTTGCGAGCATAGTATGATTTGCAGCATATTTAAACATACTTGCAAGAAAAATAAATA
Organism: Phalaenopsis hybrid cultivar; assembly: GCA_002079205.1. Classification (NCBI taxonomy): domain Eukaryota; kingdom Viridiplantae; phylum Streptophyta; class Magnoliopsida; order Asparagales; family Orchidaceae; genus Phalaenopsis; species Phalaenopsis hybrid cultivar. Next base: position 61,924 of record JXCR01109940.1, read on the forward strand.
AGGCAAGAAAACCCGCATGAAAGTCATAAAAAAAGTAGTAGAAATCACGAGCAAAAGAAACCTGTAATCACATATGACAACTCAGGATTAGGTATAAGAAATTGGTAAAAGTGAGGGCTCAGAGCTGAGCTGTGTGTTTCCCGACCTTGAGTAAGAGTTGTCAACTCGACAATCTACAGGAGATAGTTTTTAACCTCAATTCAAATGACTAACCATGAACTTTTATAAATTTTCATAGAAAAATTATTTGATTTTCATGCAAAAGTTGTTGTTNTCCTGATAGATCCACTTTTATTCTAAAATCTCTGTCTTCCATATGTTACACCCTCACTCGGCCTCCACTGATAATCAATTATGGAGCGTCAGTCATCCTCATCACTAAAGTTCTCCTTATGGAAGAGATTAAAATCCCTATCCCTTTCTCCCCTTTGACTCACCACANTAGTGTCAGGGGCAACGATCCCACCAAGAATCGACAAATAGTATCATGGGTCATTCCCTCTCCCTTATTGAAGATCCTTGAGGTAAGAGATACTATTCTAATAATCTCAGTTCGTATCCCCCGTTTAAGCACACATAAACAATGTCGTCATCGCCCTCACCACTTAGACCCTAGACTTATCCTAGTCTCATGATTCATATGTGGCGTTAAAAAATTTCTCCAACTGCCAGAAGGATTTGAGTGTAATATCCAAGCTTAAATCCCGGTGCACTGGGTTTTATTGTAGGTTAAGTAATTTTGGGAATTTCACTGTTGATTTAATTAAGTAAACATGAACTACATCTCGATGCATCCTGGTGTCTAGTGTCTTGATCAGTTTGTGAATCAGGGTCAAGTGTCAAGTTTCATTATTTATTCAAAAATTAGATGGATGAACGCTCACCTAGGATGTGCTCCTAAAATCTAGGAAGCCTATGCTGAGAATTAGGTGGATGGACTCTCACCTAAGGCGTGCTCCTAAAATCTAAGAAGCCTATGCTGAGTTAGGTGGATGGATTCTCACCCAGGATGTGTTCCTAAAATCTAGGAAGACTATGTTGAGGATTAGGTGGATGAGCTCTCACCTATAGTGTGCTCCTAAAACTCTAAGAAGCCTACTCTTTAACTATGCTTAAGATGATTTAAGGTTTTCTATATCTTTCAATTAATTAAATCATCAATCCTCATCTTTATGACTTACGTTAAAAATAAATAAAACTAAAGGAGGCCGATCCACTTCCAAAACTAGTAAAGCCAAAGCGGGGGAAAAGAAAGTGAATCAACTTATAAAAACTTTTAAATTCTTTCAATATTGTAATTAAATCGACCCTCAAGAGGAGTGTTTAAATCTACTCCAAGACAATGTTTTGAGTGGTCCAAAATAGCAACTTTTAAAGTTTCCAAATCAACATGTAAATCAGTGCTTAAATGATGCCCAAAACCTTTCTGAGGTCAACCCAAAAAAACACTTTAAAGCACTCCAAATCAACACTTTTAAAAGCCTCAAACACCACATTTAAAATGCTCCAAACAACAATTTTAAAATTCTCAAATAGCTCTCATATAAGTCCAAAAACATAATTTTAAATGTTACAAAATTAGCTAGAAAAACTAGCCCAAAATAGTGACAAAGTCTCCCTAAAAAAAGGTATATTTAAAGCTCCTGAAAACTGCAGCGAAATCAGTCTGAACCCGTCCCAAAATAACCCTCAAACATCACTTAAATTGCCTCAACCAGCTTTTTTTTAAATGGACCCAAACAACACTTGTAGAAACTCCAAAACAGTGAAATCGAAGAGCCAAAATAGTGCTATTTAGTGCTTCCAAACAGCAACAATATGACTAGAATACGACAACATTTAACTCTTCCCAATAGCAGAAATACAGGACAAACAAAATAACATTTTATTTTTCTAAGACCACAAGTTTATAAGACTTAAAACAGCATATGTCATTTCGAAACTTTCAATTCAGCAAGTAGACATACAAATACTGAAGCTTATGTGTATTGTAAGAGATAGGTAAATGCATTATCTTGTTGCAACATAAAATATTTGAGTGCTATGCATACTCATGTGAAAGTTTGAGGCAATATACATGTAAAAGCACATGGATTGAGTGGATGTTTATGCAAATCTTCCTAACTCGTAGATGCATGTATTGCATAAATAAAATGAGCGGTATAGGAACAAAACAAGAATTCGTTACTTAGTTACTACAATCGCTAAGGTTCTGCACTACAGAGCTTTTCAGAAGCTCTGGGGAGTTTTGTGTTCCTCCTACCTCCAATGCGGGCGAGGGAGGGTCAGCTGAATGAGGCGGGCGACTTTGATGAGGACGAGAGGTGAGCGGGGCTTCGGCGCAGAGAAAGGAGGGAGTTCGGTCGAGCACGAGTCCCGTCGCACAGAGGAGAAGCGAGAGTGAGCTTCTATCGGGAGTTGCGATCGAGCAAAAAAAGCAATATGCATGCTGGTTTTTCATATTTTTGATAGCAGAGTTAACCAAAAATCGCAACAGAATGGAAATATTATTGTTGAAATCCAAAGGGGATTACAAACAAAAACACTTGAAAATAGAAAAACAAATCAAAAGAATACCAATGGCGAGGATCGAGGGCGGAGGGTTGCAGTCGAGGTAGTTGAAACAAGGAGCAATAGGTGTCAGAGAGGCTTCACGGCAGCAAAGGGTGGCGGTTTGGCGACTGGACATCAAACAAGAGGATGTGGGAAGGTGCGGCAGCAAGTAGCGTTTATAGAGGGTGTGACAGCATGCAGCGGCTATGGAGGGTGCGGCAACAAGTAGCGGCTATGGAGGGTGTGGCAACAACCAAGAGAAAGCGAGAAACATGCGGCAGCGAGCAACAACTATGGAGGGTGCGGAATCAAGCAAGGGAGGGCGTGAAAGGGGAAGAACACAGGGAGAAAACCACCACCTCAGAGCATGATACAGCCGAAGCACCACCTACCCTCGGNACGGCCATGGAAGGTGCGGCAACAAGTAGCGGCTATGGAGGGTGCGGCAACAAGTAGCGGCTATGGAGGGTGTGGCAACAAGCAAGAGAAAGCGAGAAACATGTGGTAGCGAGCAACAACTATGGAAGGTGCGGAATCAAGCAAGGGGGGCGCGAAAGGGGAAGAACACAGGGAGAAAACCACCACCTCAGAGCATGATACAGCCGAAGCACCACCTACCCTCGGATACAGCCCTAGCTAAAGAGAACGATGGCGTTGGCAAACTTCTGAAAAATAAAATCTAACCTAGAACAAAGAAAATAACATATAAATAGTCTTACGGGTAAAGCAGAGTAGGCCTCGCTCCAAATAGGAGGGAACCGTGCGCTAAAAAAGTTTAGCAGATCTCGATTCCACCTAGATCGAGTCGAACCCGTGCGGTAATTGCTACTTCCTCCCGCATTGGGCCTCCCCCCCCCCCCTCCCCTCCCCACGTCAATTTCCCAGGTTTGGGGGAGCTTCGACCTCATCTATCGAAGTCAAAGCTTCCAGTTCCTTATAGCACGAAGTCAAATCAGCTAAATTGAATGTTGTCAAAATATTGTGGTCCCCTAACAGATCGATCTTGTAAGCATTGTCATTCAGCTTTTTGAAAATGCCAAAAGGTCTATTTTCCCTACGCTTGAGCTTCCCAAAGGATTCAACCTCTTCGTGTAACTTTTCTTTCTTCAACCTAATTCACTCTAGTTCCCTTTCTTGGAAGTTCACTTTCGTCCTCATTTTATTTATCCGTGCCTGGTAGTTGTGATCCTGTTTGGTGATCTCCTTTCCCACATCTTCGTACAACCTCTGAATCTTTTGCACCCTCTCTTTTGTAACCTCAATGATCTTTGATGTTAGAAGAATTGATATTAAGTCAAGTGATACACGATCTCAAAAGGGTGCATCTTGTGATCTGGCTCGCGGATCTGCTGTAAGCAAATTTAGCGTGGGTTAAAATCAAATCTCACTAAACATTTTTTTCTCACAAAGCACCTCAAAAGGTTCCCAAGACATTTGTTCGCCGNTGCTTGAGCTTCCCAAAGGATTCAACCTCTTAGTGTAACTTTTCTTTCTTCAACCTAATTCATTCTAGTTCCCTTTCTTGGAAGTTCACTTTCGTCCTCATTTTATTTATCTGTGCCTGGTAGTTGTGATCCTGTTTGGTGATCTCCTTTCCCACATCTTCGTACAACCTCTGAATCTCTTGCACCCTCTCTTTTGTATCCTCAATGATCTTTGATGTTAGAAGAATTGATATTAAGTCAAGTGAAGTGAGGGGTTGCACCAATACACGATCTCAAAAGGGTGCATCTTGTGATTTGGCTCGCGGATCTGCTGTAAGCAATTTTAGCGTGGGCTAAAATCAAATCTCACTAAACATTTTTTTCTCACAAAGCACCTCAAAAGGTTCCCAAGACATTTGTTCGCCGCCTTCTTCTAACCATCCATCAGTTAGTGAGTTGTTGAACTGAACTGAAGTTTAGTGCCAAGCTTCCCCTATATGGTCTTCCAAAAGTGACTCGAAAATTTAATCTCTGTCGGAAGTGATGGTCTCAGGTATCCCGTGTAGTCATGACCTTTCTAAAGTACAAATCAGCGACGTGGAATGCATCTAGCGTCCCGGTAGGGTACGAAATGCGTCATATTCAAAAATTTATCCACCACACCCATCACAGAATCCTTGTTTGGTGTGTCCTAAGAAGACCCGCCACAAAATCCATACTAACATCCACCTACAGGACCTCCAGTACTGGTAATGGAGTGTATAGTCCTACATTTTGCCCTCTAATTTTGGTCACATGATAAATCCTATATTTTCTGGTGTGTCAATCCACATCTCTCATCAGTCGAGGCTAAAAAAATATTCTCTCACGAGTGAGAGAATTGTCCCTGTTAAAGTGTCTTGCAAGTCCTCCAATTTGCTCTCTTGAAATAGACTCTCTCAGCGAACATCTACGAATACATAATTTATTCTGGTGGAACAGGTAAGCATCAACTCTCAGTTACTGCTCAATAGGATTCTCCTGACACTGCTCCTAGATCACTCTGAAATCCCCATCAGTCTCGTACAACTCCTCCACTACCTCGAAGCCTACGACTTGAGTGTGCATAAAAGTGATCAACAAATGACAGTGGCTTGGTGCATCTGCTACTCAATTCTAGTTTCTCGTCTTGTGCTTAAGTAAGAATAGAAAAAATGTTAAAAACTCCACCCATGGTGCATGTCACAGTTTATTGTGACTATTCAAGAACTTCAGAGCCTCATGATCCATGAATAAGATAGACTCGCTCATTAGTAAGAGGCACTCCAGTGATTAAAAGCTCACACGAACGAATAGAACTCTGTTGTACTTCGAATATTTCCTCTCGGGCACATTAAACTTATAACTGAGTAATGATATGGGGTGGCCTCCCTGGCTCAATACTGCTTTGATCCCCACATTGGAGTCATCACACTCCACCTCGAACTAATGATTAAATTTTGATAAAGCCAATACCGGTGCCAAAGTCGCCTTCTACTTTAGTGTATCAAAACTGGTATGAGATGCATCCACCCATTAAAACTTCTCCCTTTTCAAAAGACTTGTCCGAGGAGTTGTGATGGTGCTTAAGCTCCTGATGAAACGCATATAGAATGTGTCAACCACAAAACTGTCTCAACTCGGTAAAGGACTGTGGGGCTATCAAACTCACAACGGTTACAATTTTTGTGGGATCCATCTGAATGCTTGCATTCGACATAATATAGCATACATGCGTTTTCAGGAAGTGACACCCATTTGGATGGGCATATAGTTTCTCTAACCACAAAGCCTTGAAGGCCAACCTCAGGTGCTGGAAGTGTTTCTCCTTAGATCCGTTGTATACCAGTAGATCATCAAAGTACACCACGACGAACTTCCTTATGTGAGCTCGGAACAATTGATTCATCAATCTCATGAACATGTCGGGCGTATTACATAATCCAAACGGCATGACTATCTACTTGTATAATCCATCATTGGTCTTGAAAGCGGTCTTCCACTCGTCCCCTAGCCTCATCTAGATCTGGTGATACCCACAACGTAAGTCATTCTCTCACTCTCTAAATTCGGCAACTTGAACAATGGGAATCTTATCATCTATTGCAAAGCAATTTATCAATGTTGGCACGCTTGGAATGTGAAGACTCGTGGAAGAGGCTACGGCACACCTACCATCCTGCCTTCACCAACTTGGAAGTGTTGACCTCAATGCATAACCTTCAGCTAGCAATGGGACAATATTCAGTCCCCAAGCTGTTAAAAAACACAGTTCGGTGCATCCGCGCCCGCCCCTACCTCCGCAAGTTTGCTACAAACTAATGTAGATGGGACCCTCCTTCCTTTTTATGAGGGTGCCATTGGCATTGTGATTCGAGAAGANCACAGTTCGGTGCATCCGCGCCCGCCCCCACCTCCGCAAGTTCGCTACAAACTAATGTAGATGGGACCCTCCTTCCTTTTTATGAGGGTGCCATTGGCATTGTGATTCGAGACGAGAAAGATGATTTTATTCTTGCGGCTGGAAATCCCATTCAGCATTAGGATAGTACTCAAGTTGAACTTGCAGCTATCTCTTCAATCAAACATTATGTGGAACCATGATATGAAGTCGAAGATTATAGTATTGAAAGTAATAACCATAACATCATTACTTCGCCACAGCAAACAAAGATTGCCAACACTTGAAGACTAAAACCATATGACACAGAGAATCTCTCTTTCGTAACTTCATTCAAACAAGTTTTACTCCAGCATATAGGTAGAAAAAGGACTATAGTGGCTCGTACTTGCGCTCAAAAGGCTATACATACTAGTTTTTTTTTTTTTTGGTTAGAAATATTGATAGCTCACAATTCCTTTTTCTTTTTTTTTTATTTTGACAACGCCAATGTTTTGATGGGCTAGGCCCACTTTTATACCACTTTGTTCTTTTTTCTTATTTGGTTAATGCAATATGCACATTTCAAGGAAAAGACAATGGCTCCAAGAAAATGATCCAAGAGACTGTCCAGGCGAGGTATAGGGAACCTGTATTTGATTGTAATATTGTCTATGGCCCGATTGTCAATGCACATCCTCCACGATCAATCTTTCTTGGGTACCATCAAGAAGGGGGGTAGTACACGGGTTGGTAGACTCTCTAACCAAACCACATGCAACGAGATCCTAGACCTGATGTTGTAATTCCACACACTCTGCAAGTCTAAATATGTTGGCAGGTTGATTTGGCAACGCTGATTGGGGGATGAGATCTTTGGTATGTTGAATATACCTCAATGGAGGCAATCCCTCAGGGAGGTTGTCGGTATTCATGCCCTAAAATTCACAAAGCAAAGGTTATATGGGCACCAATATCTCAACCTCCTCGGCCCCCCCTCCAGTATGACTAAAGTCATTGTCACTAGAGCCTCCCGTATCGAGGAGGATGGTTGTTGGGACTCTCATCTCCTCTTGCTGTCTACTCCTCTCGTGTCCTTAACGGGAAAAAGAATAATGAGTCTTCCATCATTTTTTAATATAAGAATTTTTTAACCCGTCATACTAGGTCCTGCAGTCGAACTGTCATGGTCTCCCTAACAAAATATGACAATTATTCATAGGTATCACGTTACACCACACTTAATCTTATAGCTATCTCCAATAGAAAACTCAACCAAACACTAATGATCCACGCATTTTTCATTTCCCCTTTTCAACCAGGTAAGAGAATAGGATTAAGGATATTTATGTATGGTCAACCCTAGTTTCTTCACCATCATAGTGGATATTGCAGTCTCATAGCATCCGTCGTCAATAATTACATTGCAGGCCTTCCCTTTCACGGCGCACTTGGTGTAGAAAATACTATGCCCCAGCCATGAATGATCCTTCGACTCATTCTGTCGACTCTCCTTATGACTAGCATTTCTCCCTCATCTCCCTTGAGTTGAAGTTCCTCAGAGTCCACCTCGGCTTCCTCTTCTTTCACTTCCTTGAAGACGCCCTGCTCCATGAATGAAATAATTCGGCTTGTGGGACATTTGGAGGCTATGTGTTCAAAGTCGTGGCACCTATAACATCTCCTGTCAGATACTATATTGGGAAAATTACTCTTTTCGAGCTTCTTACCACCCAATTTTCTCTTTTCACTTCGTTGTCCGACCTTCCCAACTTCAGGTGTGCCTTTGTTATTAACTGCAGCTTTAGAAGGTTGACTGAATGATAGTAATTGTTTGTTTTGCCTCTGCTCCACCTTCAAGGCTAAGGTATAGACTTCTCTCAGTGACCAAAAAGGTTGCAGTTGCCCAACGTTGTTGAAANTATTATGCCCAGTTCCATGAAGACTAGCAACAAAAGCTTTAGTAAATCGATTATAGTTTTCACTTATAATGCTTCTAAAAAATAGAAGATAAGGAGAATAAGATAGATTAGTTGAAGTAATACACATGAAATCGTGGAAATGAAATCTAAATAGGAGTGATNCATTATGTCCAGTTCCATGAAGACTAGCAACAGAAGCTTTAGTAAATCGATTGTAGTTTTCACTTATAATGCTTCTAAAAAATAGAAGCTAAGGAGAATAAGATAGATTAGCTGAAGTAATACACATGAAATCGTGGAAATGAAATCTAAATAGGAGTGATAGAAGATTCCATAGAGCTATCAAAATGAGGGATAATTTTTGCATGCATATCGTTAGACTACTGACATAATATAAGATTCATAAGAATGTAATTTCAAAAAGAAATTATGATGACACGCTGCAAACGTTTTAGATATCCTGGGTCTCATGTTCAAAGTGATGATTATATAGATGGGGGTGCTATGAGTAGAATTTAAGCTGGTTGGTTGAATTAATGGAATGCATCAGGCTTATTGTGTACTGCTTAGTGCCTGTTTGGGGCCGCTTATTACCGCGGTAGGCGTTCTGAAAACGCTCGGTAAGCGTTTGTTTCACGCGTACAAATGAAGGTACGAATTCACTCGACGCAAGTTCTTCATTATTCGCGGCCGCCCATCGGAGCCTGCTTTCCACGTTTCATTCCAGCTTATTACCCTTGGAGCCCTCGATCTCGTCCCCGAGCCCTTCTCCTCTTCGATCCCAGTCGCGATTTCTCCCAACCCATCCGGTTGCGGTCCAAGGCGGAGAACCCTCGATTATTCGTCTTCTGATTCGATCACGATTCCTTCAGCTCTTGGCGACGAAGCTGTCCTACACTCGAACCGCAAGANTGCTCGACGCAAGTTCTTCATTATTCGCGGACGCCCATCGGAACCTGCTTTCCACGTTTCATTCCAGCTTATTACCCTTGGAGCCCTTGATCTCGTCCCCGAGCCCTTCTCCTCTTCGATCCCAGTCGCGATTTCTCCAACCCATCCGGTTGCGGTCCAAGGCAGAGAACCCTCGATCATTCGTCTTCTGATTCGATCACGATTCCTTCAGCTCTTGGCGACGAAGCTGTCCTACACTCGAACCGCAGGACCTCGGCATAGTTGTGCTTCGGCTCGTGATAATTGAATTACTGTTGGTTCTAGTATTATTTTGATTCTCTTTGCAAGTAAAGCTTGATAATATTCATTTCCAAGCAAGAAGAAATTGAAATTTGCGCTGTCATAGTTTTGTGGATGTTCCATTTTATTGATTGCTGTTTTGTCTTTGATTGTTTGAGGTCGCATAGAATGCAGAAACAAAGGCTTCTGTGGGAGATAATTTATGTTTAAATTGTTTTGATAGTATTTTAAATCATTCACACCTCTTTTATATATGGGAAATATATATACATCGTACATAACTTTTCAGTATTTATATATGTGACATTTAAATTCAGATACACCTCATCCTTGACCCCTTCTATTTTTGATACCTAAAAGATTTTTGTGCCCTATATTAAACTTTGAGATGTATTGTGCATTTTATCTTGACACTATGACATGAAAATATGATGATTTGAAAGAAAGCAAAAATATTTCACCTAAATGAACTGTTTTGTAATGATTTGCGGGTTATGTTTTATCAATTTTTGTGCTCATATAGTTTTGTTGTAAACAACTTAACAAAATATGGGCAGAATGGTCATTTATCCTACAACAGCTGTCAGTAAGCTATTCTGAATAAATTGCCCCAAACAACAAACCAACTTATTCTGATAATCTACAGATTATCAGATTATCAGATTATCAGAATAATCTGCTTATCAGTAGNGTATTTATGCGTGGTCAACCCTAGTATCTTCACCATCATAGTGGATATTGCAGTCTCATAGCATCCGTCGTCAATAATCAGATTGCAGGCCTTCCCTTTCACGGCGCACTTGGTGTAGAAAATACTATGCCTCAGCCATGAATGGTCCTTCGACTCATTCTGTCGACTCTCCTTATGACTAGCATTTCTCCCTCATCTCCCTTGAGTTGAAGTTCCTCCTCAGAGTCCACCTCGGCTTCCTCTTCTTTCACTTCCTTGAAAACGCCCTGCTCCATGAATGAAATAATTCGGCTTGTGGGGCATTTGGAGGCTATGTGTTCAAAGTCGTGGCACCTAAAACATCTCCTGTCAAATACTATATTGGGAAAATTACTCTTTTCGAGCTTCTTACCACCCAGTTTTCTCTTTTCACTTCGTTGTCCGACCTTCCCAACTCCAGGTGTGCCTTTGCTATTAACTGCAACTGTAGAAGGTTGACTGAATGATAGTAATTGTTTGTTTTGCCTCTGTTCCACCTTCAAGGCTAAGGTATAGACTTCTCTCAGTGACCAAAAAGGTTGCAGTTGCCCAACGTTGTTGAAAGCTGGCTTCACGCCCCAAAGATATCGAGCTACTGTATGTTTCCCTGGCTCGTCTAACTCACATATCATATGCAAGTAGTCAAATNATTTACATGATCTATAAATTTAGTAAGATTGCATTTATTCATTAGTAGATAAGGGTAAAATGTTTCAATAGAAAAGAATGTATGATATGAATATTTGTATGTGCGTACTAAGAGAAAAAGTTCTTTCTCTTATGGTAGGTAGGAGACTCCAGTGTATCACTGCGCATAGATGTGATCTTACCACCTTAAACAATTATGGTGTTTAGATCGCCAATCGTTTGACCGACGGTAAAATATCAACTAGGGGCGATTGCACACCTTTCAACCTCAGACAATCGAATAATTTATATCACGGACTGTTGTGCCAATAAGATAATATCTATTAGGGGTTAGATTATATATTTGACGGTGATTTTAGGACAGAAATGAATGTTAATAGCATGAAGTAAAAAATTAAGTTAAAGATTAAACTTTGAAAAGTACACTTAAAGTTAATGCATATTAAAGTTTAAATTATTTTTGTTTTATAAATGTTGTGAACACATATATTAGATTATTAGAAGATCATCTATAGTGAAATATGAAAGACCATTTATATTGCTTTCTTGTCCTTGAGTTACTGTATTAGAAGGGTGATTGTTTTGTTGGGTTATTTTAGATAAGTCATTATGCTGTTTTAATAATTTTTCAGGTTCAAGCTTCTAAATAGTATAAATACTATGGGAGCTAATGTGTACAGAAGGCGAGAACAACAACTAGAAATATAAAATTTTTACTTGTTAATCAAATTGTTTTCCTTAGTTGCTCTTACATGAATATTTGAATATTAAACTGTTAGTGATAGAATTAGAATAATAGAAAACTTAATTGCACTGTCCGACCGTCTGTTCTCACATTAGTTAATTCTAAGCCTTGGGCGGGGAAAGTGGTATCAGAGCAATGTTTAGATCAAACAACATGAATCTTAATGAAAGAACCATTTGAATTATTGAATTATGTTATAAATAATAGAAATTAAAATTTTAGTCGAGTCTAATTAAATTTTTTTATTATTATTCTAGAAGTATGGAAAATCAGGAGGAAGAAGTTATAGATGATGTAGTAGAAATTGATATGCCTCAGAATTTTACAAACTAGTGTTGATGTATTTTTTGATACGATGAATGCTGTGACTTAGCTGATTAGAATTCGCAGTCTCAAGTTAGTAGCAATAGAAGAGAACTGATGGATATGTACTTGATGCTTTTCAAAATATGAAACCACCTTTGTTTTTAGGAGGGCAGTGGAAGCTGAAAAACTGGTTATGAGGGTGGAGAAATTTATAGATAATATGACATGTTCATTAATGAGGAGAGCTACCCTTATTATATTTGCGTTTGAGAGAGAAGTTGAGTGATGTTGGCAAGGTCAATTACAGGAGAAATTTGGTAATTGACCGCTCGACCTAACACCCCTTGTTATAGTGGGACAAGCTTGTGAGAGGCTTTAGAGATTGATTTTTACCACTGTCAGCTTTGAGATAAGCATAACATAAATTTAGGTTGGTGCTGTGAGATCGATTAGTTATGCAATACAAAGCAAAGTATCTTATTCTGTCGAGATGTGTACCACAACTCGTTACAAATGTATAGGAGAAATGACAAGTTTCTTTCTGGATTGAAGGTTTCAATCAAGTAATTATTAGTGCCACTTGTGATTGAAGATTATTTGTGATTGTGGAGAGGGCTACTCGGGTGNTTTGAGCAAAATTAGTACAATTCCTCAACTGATGTCCAGGTTGTCGGCACAAGTAACACCTTTTTAAACCAAATAGGCATTCATCGGGATGTTACTTCTCACGCTTAACACAAAGCTTTATATTGCTACCGCTAATCTGACTAATAACTCCATCAGTGTATAACTTTGTCTTTTGCCCATTAGACTATCCAGAATGAAATGTTGGTGCTACTTCTTTCAAGTTCTTCCTCTTGTGCAAATCTTAATACTTCTAAGTCTACTGAAAATAAATTTTCACCCGAGTAGCCCTCTCCACAATCACAAATAATCTTCAATCACAAGTGGCACTAATAATTAATTGATTGAAACCTTCAATCCAGAAAGAAACCTGTGTCATTTCTCCTATACATTTGGCACGAGTTGTGGTACACATCTCGACAGAATAAGATACTTTGCTTTGTATTGCATAACTAAACGATCTCACAGCACCAACCTAAATTTATGTTATGTTTATCTCCTAGCTGACAATGGTAAAAACCAATCTCTAAAGCCTCTCACAAGCTTGTCCCACTATAACAAGGGGTGTTAGGTCGAGCGGTCAATTACCAAATTTCTCCTGTAATTGACCTTGCCAACATCACTCAACTTCTCTCTCAAACGCAAATATAATAAGGGTAGCTCTCCTCATTAATGAACATGTCATATTATCTATAAATTTCTCCACCCTCATAACCAGTTTTTCAGCTTCCACTGCCCTCCTAAAAACAAAGGTGGTTTCATATTTTGAAAAGCATCAAGTACATATCCATCAGTTCTCTTCTATTGCTACTAACTTGAGACTGCGAATTCTAATCAGCTAAGTCACAGCATTCATCGTATCAAAAAATACATCAACACTAGTTTGTAAAATTCTGAGGCATATCAATTTCTACTACATCATCTATAACTTCTTCCTCCTGATTTTCCATACTTCTAGAATAATAATAAAAAAATTTAATTAGACTCGACTAAAATTTTAATTTCTATTATTTATAACATAATTCAATAATTCAAATGATTCTTTCATTAAGATTCATGTTGTTTGATCTAAACATTGCTTCGATACCACTTTCCCCGCCCAAGGCTTAGAATTAACTAATGTGAGAACAGACGGTCGGCCAATGCAATTAAGTTTTCTATTATTCTAATTCTATCACTAACAGTTTAATATTCAAATATTCATGTAAGAGCAACTAAGGAAAACAATTTGATTAACAAGTAAAAATTTTATATTTCTAGTTGTTCTCGTCTTCTGTACACATTAGCTCCCATAGTATTTATCCTATTTAAAAGCTTGAACCTGAAAAATTATTAAAACAGCATAATGACTTATCTAAAATAACCCAACAAAACAATCACCCTTCTAATACTGTAACTCAAGGACAAGAAAGCAATATAAATGGTCTTTCAAATTTCACTATAGATGATCTTCTAATAATCTAATATATGTGTTCACAACATTTATAAAACAAAAATAATTTGAACTTTAAGTGTACTTTTCAAAGTTTAATCTTTAACTTTATTTTTTACTTCATGCTATTAACATTCATTTCTGTCCTAAAATCACTGTCAAATATATAATCTAACAAACCCCTAATAGATATTATCTTATTGGCACAACAGTCCGTGATCTAAATTATTCGATTGTCTGAGGTTGAAAGGTGTACAATCGCCCCTAGTTGATATTTTACCGTCGGTCAAACGATTGGCGATCTAAACACCATAATTGTTTAAGGTGGTAAGATCACATCTATGCGCAGTGATACACTGGAGTCTCCTACCTACCATAAGAGAAAGAACTTTTTCTCTTAGTACGCACATACAAATATTCATATCATACATTCTTTTCTATTGAAATATTTTACCCTTATCTACTAATGAATAAATGCAATCTTACTAAATTTATAGATCATGTAAAAAACAAATATATGCACCTTTACTGGAATCTAAATATCATGTAGTCATATAACCTCTTCTTAGGAAAACTATAATGTAACTATTCATACATAATTGCTAATATGCATGTTTTATACAAAATAGTATGATGAGCCAATTCTAATCTAAGCCTCAATGAAATAGATAACATAAAGCGTGAAATATTGAAATAAAAATACAACTAGAAGTAATAAATACTATTGTAATTCAGAAAAATACTCACCTCGATCTCATTTGATGATTCTTGAAAACACTTAATCTTTGATTTTCTTCTCTATTTAGTGTCTATAAAGAAATAATATAACATTATGTTAATTTTCTAATCTCTCTTANTAATTCAGAAAAATACTCACCTCGATCTCATTTGATGATTCTTGAAAACACTTAATATTTGATTTTCTTCTCTATTTAGTGTCTATAAAGAAATAATATAACATTATGTTAATTTTCTAATCTCTCTTAGTCATCTTAATTCTATAATTATTCTCAAAATCCTAAAATATGTCTCAATTACAAATTATTTTAGGTATGAACATACCTTCTAAATTAAAACACATAAGTAGAACTTATCACAGTTAAATTTATTTGATTTTTCCTTCCTCGATCACCTCTCCCGATTATATTTTTAAAATTTTGATTAAATTAAACATATTATTAATATTTTAATAATTAAACATACACATTAAATATATAATAAATATGCTAAAACTCTCACCTTAGCCTTTAATGATTTGTTCGGCCCCTCACTAGTTGCAGATGTCAGGAAGCAAGGATCGTTGGCTTTAGCATCGACTCTTCCCCTATCGCACGAAGTATTGAAGCCCCCGACACATGCAAGCCTCCTCTTCCNCTCACCTTAGCCTTTAATGATTTGTTCGGCTCCTCACTAGTTGCAGATGTCAGGAAGCAAGGATCGCTGGCTTTAGCATCGACTCTTCCCCTATCGCACGAAGTATTGAAGCCCCCGACACATGCAAGCCTCCTCTTCCTTCCTTCGCCACAGAGAATGCTCGAATTCGACCTCACCTTCTCTCTCACTAGGGCTTGAATCGACCTTCCTGCAAAATCCCAACACGTGACCTCCTCCCCTTCCTCAGCTAAGACACGAGCTTTGCTCACCCACCCAAAACCACTCGATTCGTCTCTTATCAAGCATGCAGACAATGATGCATGTAAGCCTTTAGTTTCGACTTCATAAGTTGTGAGACCTCGTTTTGTTTTCTCGGCGGAGTCNGCACGAGCTTCGCTCACCCACCCAAAACCACTCGATTCATCTCTTATCAAGCATGCAGGCAATGATGCATGTAAGCCTTTAGTTTCGACTTCATAAGTTGTGAGACCTCGTTTTGTTTTCTCGGCGGAGTCAAAGATAGGGAGTTGAATAGAGGAAGATGAAGCGAACGAGCAGCGAGCACGAAAGAGTAATTTCGAGCTATAAAGTGACACGAATAGAGGAGAGAACGAACGAGAGAGAAGAGGAATAGGAGTCGAGCAATTCTCTTACCTAAGTGTGGAGGCCGCACGTACGAGCGTAAGAACCCACGATTTGGTGCGAGAGGAGGTGTCGTCGAGCAAATTGGCAACCATGTTGTGCTTGTATGCAAAGGAAGAAGAAGCCAGCCAAACCCTAGGCAATGGGTGCAAAAAATCACAGGAAGAGGGGTGCAAGCACCATGTACGAAGAAGAGAGGAAGAATAGAGTAGGTGAGGCATTGCAAGTGGGTGACCTAGTGTTGTATCGAATTGAGCCATAGTCTGAGAAAGAATTGTCGTTCTCAAAGGAGAAAAGGAGAAGTGCAAGCGTCTGTGACTCAGTAGAGCGAGGTAAATGATTTAAAAATGATAAATTATGAATTTCATATACATGTTTAATTATTAATTGTTAATGATAGGTTTAATTAAATTGAAGATTAAGTGAGGAAAGTTTAAGGACAATTTTTAATTTAGAATTATTGCAACTACGTCATAAGTAATACACACACAAAGAGAGATATGTATAATATAAATAAAGATAAATATAAAATAAACAAAAGTTTACATGTTAGTATTTGTATGGATTAGTATATATAAATCGACTAATTTACCATAAATATGCATAAATGAGCACTTAAGCATTTAAATATTTTTTAGGTACCAATTAAAGTAGTTAAAACAAAAGATTGGAAATTTGATAAAGCAAGTCATACGATATTGAGGTGAGCACTCATATTCTTATATTATGACAATATTTTGTTTCTTTTAGACCAAATACATTTACTGTTACTAACACTAGTTATATTGAAATCACTACAAACTCACGATTTATGAGTCTATTGAAGTTTTATATATATTGCAGGAAAAATGTGCACTTAGTGTCCTAATAAATTTATCATTAATATTGAATTTTATATAAGTATATTGATTGTTATGCANAATTATGTACTTTCATTTTAGAAGTCGACTATTTTGTTAGTTATGTTTATTGTGCTATAATTTAGTTGTTTTGGAGTGCCCACACCACACGACCATGACAATTGCTGCACGTGTTCAAATCAATCGAGACAAAATCATGATCAGGACTTAGCGCACGGTTCCCTCCTATTTGGAGCGGACCCACTTTTTTTACTAAAATTATTTATATGTTATTTTATGTGTTCTAGGTTNCATTATGTACTTTCATTTTAGAAGTCGACTATTATGTTAGTTATGTTTATTGTGCTATAATTTAGTTGTTTTGGAGTGCCCACACCACACGACCATGACAATTGCTGCACGTGTTCAAATCGATCCAGACAAAATCATGATCAGGACTTCCTTAGCGCACGATTCCCTCCTATTTGGAGCGGACCCACTTTTTTTACTAAAATTATTTATATGTTATTTTATGTGTTCTAGGTTAGATTTCGTTTTCAGATTTCTATTGTCGGTGTCGTTTTTTCTTGCTAGGGTTGTATTCAAGAACATGTGGCGCTTTGGTTGTATCCTCTCAGAGGTGATGGTTATTTCCTCATGTTCGTTCCCTTTCATGCTCCCCCTTGCTTTCTGCCACACGTGCCATACTTTCTTCTCCCTACTGCACCTTTCCCGCTCCTCTTTGCTTGCTGCCGCACCTTGTGACAACCTTCTGTTTGTTGTCCAACCGCCAAACCCGCCTCCCCCCTTGCTCCTGTGAAGCCTCCCTACCACCTTCCGCTCCTTGTTTCCAGTACCTTGATCTTAGCCCCACACCCTTGATCCCATCGTAGGGAGTCTTTTTTTGTTTGTCATTGTTTTTCGATTTTCTAGTATTTTTGTTTATAATCCCTTTTGAATTTCAACAATAATATTTTCATTTTGTTGCTATTTCTGGTTAACCGTAGTCCCATTTTAGGGTTTTCNGTTTGTCATTGTTTTTCGATTTTCTAGTATTTTTTGTTTATAATCCCCTTTGAATTTCAACAATAATATTTTCATTTTGTTGCTATTTCTGGTTAACCGTAGTCCCATTTTAGGGTTTTCTAGCGTGCACTATGCCCAAATCACCTCCACTCCAAAAATTTTCTTTTCTATCCTCAAATACCCTAATCTTATTCTCAAATCCTAACNATTCCTGCAATATGTATAAAACTTCAATAGACTCATAAATCGTGAGTTTGTAGTGATTTCAATATAACTAGTGTCAGTAACAGTAAATGTATTTGGTCTAAAAGAAACAAAATATTGTCATAATATAAGAATATGAGTGCTCACCTCAATATCGTATGACTTGCTTTATCAAATTTCCAATCTTTTGTTTTAACTACTTTAATTGGTACCTAAAAAATATTTAAATGCTTAAGTGCTCATTTATGCATATATTTATGGTAAATTTGTCGATTTATATATACTAATCCATACAAATATTAACATGTAAACTTTTGTTTATTTTATATTTATCTTTATTTATATTATACATATCTCTCTTTGTGTGTGTATTACTTATGACGTAGTTACAATAATTCTAAATTAAAAATTGTCTTTAAACTTACCTCACTTAATCTTCAATTTAATTAAACCTATCATTAATAATTAATAATTAAACATGTATATGAAATTCATAATTTATCATTTTTAAAGCATTTACCTCGCTCTACGGAGTCACAGATGCTTGCTCTTCTCCTTTTCTCCTTTGAGCACGACAATTCTTTCTCAGACTATGGCTCAATTTGATACAACACTAGGTCACCCGCTTGCAATGCCTCGCCTACTCTATTCTTCCTCTCTTCTTCGTACATGGTGCTTGCACCCCTCTTCCTATGATTTCTTGCACCCATTGCCTTGGGTTTGGCTGGCTTCTTCTTCCTTTGCATACAAGCACAACATTGTTGCCAATTTGCTCGACGACACCTCCTCTCTCGTACGTGCGGCCTCCACACTTAGGTAAGAGAATTGCTCGACTCCTATTCCTCTTCTCTCTCGTTCGTTCNTATGGACAACCTTCCCGAGGGATTGCCTCCATTGAGGTATATTCAACAAACCATAGATCTCATCCTCCGATCAGCGTTGCCAAACCAATCTGCCTACATATTTAGACTTGCAGAGTGTGTGGAATTACAACATCAGGTCTAGGATCTCGTTGCATGTGGTTTGGTTAGAGAGTCTACCAACCCGTGTACTACCCCCCCTTCTTGATGTTACCCAAGAAAGACTGATCGTGGAGGATGTGCATTGACAATCAGGCCATAGACAATATTACAATCAAATACAGGTTCCCTATACCTTGCCTGGACAATCTCTTGGATCATTTTCTTGGAGCCATTGTCTTTTCCTTGAAATGTGCATATTGCGTTAACCAAATAAGAAAAAGAACAAAGTGGTATAAAAGTGGGCATAGGCCATCAAAACATTAGCGTTGTCAAAATAAAAAAAAAAGAAAAAGGAATTGTGAGCTATCAATATTTCTAACAAAAGAAAAAAACTAGTATGTATAGCCTTTTGAGCGCAAGTACGAGCCACTATAGTCCTTTTTCTACCTATATGCTGGAGTAAAACTTGTTTGAATGAAGTTACGAAAGAGAGATTCTCTGTGTCATATGGTTTTAGTCTTCAAGTGTTGGCAATCTTTGTTTGCTGTGGCGAAGTAATGATGTTATGGTTATTACTTTCAATATTATAATCTTCGACTTCATATCATGGTTCCACATAATGTTTGATTGAAGAGATAACTGCAAGTTCAACTTGAGTACTATCCTAATGCTGAATGGGATTTCCAGCCGCAAGAATAAGATCATCTTTCTCTTCTCGAATCACAATGCCAATGGCACCCTCATAAAAAGGAAGGAGGGTCCCATCTACATTAGTTTGTAGCAAACTTGCGGAGGTAGGGGCGGGCGCGGATGCACCGAACTGTGTTTTTTAACAGCTTGGGGACTGAATATTGTCCCATTGCTAGCTGAAGGTTATGCATTGAGGTCAACACTTCCAAGTTGGTGAAGGCAGGATGGTAGGTGTGCCGTAGCCTCTTCCACGAGTCTTCACATTCCAAGCGTGCCAACATTGATAAATT
>JXCR01109940.1:95297-174665 GCA_002079205.1 Phalaenopsis hybrid cultivar
AAAAAAATTCTAATCAAAACAAACGCAACAAAATGAATATCCATGTTTATTAACTTCTCAAAAGCAGTTGCTAGGGGCCGTCGTAAGAAAGGAGGAAATGGCTCATCGGTTGATCCCCGTCGAAAAAAGCATGCACTTAAATGCTCCTATGCCACAAGCGTGCTTGCCATCGTAAACTCGTATTTCCACACGGGTGGAAGTTTCTTCGTCCTCTTATAGTAACGAGCCAGCTGATGGATCCTGCTCTCCACAAGAATAAGCCGGAACTTTGAGTCTTTATCCTTCCAGTTTCTTTCCAAGTGCTTCCTTATGGCAATGACCTTCTTAATCAGATGATACAGATCTTCGGGAATCTCCGGTGCAAGCCCGTGCGCTTTGAGGATCCTGAGAATCTTGCTTCCAGTCACACTCTTTACCTGAGCAATACCATGAGAGTCGCAAAGAATTACACAAATCTGTGATGGCGTCAGTCCCTTTTTCGCTAACTTGCAAATGTTCTCCTCTACATCCTGGGAGGAGGTTTTGAGCCAACTCGGAGGAGTNGAGGGTCCGTCGTAAGAAAGGAGGAAATGGCTCATCGGTTGATCCCCGTCGAAAAAAGCATGCACTAAAATGCTCCTATGCCACAAGCGTGCTTGCCGTCGTAAACTCGTATTTCCACACGGGTGGAAGTTTCTTCGTCTTCTTATAGTAACGAGCCAGCTGATGGATCCTGCTCTCCACAAGAATAAGCCGGAACTTTGAATCTTTATCCTTCCAGTTTCTTTCCAACTGCTTCCTTATGGCAACGACCTTCTTAATCAGATGATACAGATCTTCGGGAATCTCCGGTGCAAGCCCGTGCGCTTTGAGGATCCTGAGAATCTTGCTTCCAGTCACACTCTTTACCTGAGCAATACCGTGAGAGTCGCAAAGAATTACACCGATCTGTGATGGCATCGATCCCTTTTTCGCTAACTTGCAAATGTTCTCCTCTACATCCTGGGAGGAGGTTTTGAGCCAACTCGGAGGAGTTCTCTTATAAGGCAAAGTCGAAGAGGAAATACCCTTACCGCGGCTATGCATATGACTCATTGTTGCACTGGTGACGGAGGTTGAGGGCGACGAAGCCTGCGATTACGGGAACTTAACTGAATATCTTTGATGCAACTAGCGACACAATATATATATATATATATATATATATATATATATATATATATATATATATATATATATATATATTGTGATTATTTATGTGTTTGATTATAATGGAGTCATTTATTAGTGTTCTTGGTGAGGGAACACGAAGGTACCCGTGCATGTATATGAAAAGTGATATGGATATTGACTTGTCTTAATTGACACAATTTTTAGACGATGCTCTTCTAACGGTTGTACAAATATAGTATAATATTGATATACTATTGACATAGTAAATATCTTTGAATATCATCAAAAGTTTTTATTGATTTATTAAAAACTTAACTGACATGCATATAACTTTCTTTTCTCTTTTATTCCTATAATTTATGAGTATAAGTATTCACCAGTTTGTTTAGCTCTTTTTTATTTTAATCTAACTTTTGTTAGGCTAATTAAGCAATTAACGATGAGTGTTAGAAGAGAACATTTATAGAAGATGTGGACAATCAATAATGAGAAAATTTTAAATATACAACTTTAATTCATTTAATTAGTAACACTTTCATTTTGTTAATAGCTAGTTATAATATATAAGCATCGAAATTTTATTTCCCATCGTCCGACGGTCCATTCCCGTCTTGATTAACTCTAAAACTCGGGTCGGGTCGTGCATATTATTTTCTTTTCTCTTATGTTACTATAGTTAATGGGTATGAGTTTTCACCTGTTTGATTAGCTCATTGTTATTTTAAATTAAATTTTGTAGGTTAATTAAGCGATTAACAATTAGCGTTAGAAGTTATTAGATTATAAGTGTTTATGTTCCTCAAGTAGGTTTAGATACAGTGTCTAAAGGTAAATTTTGGAATGACTTAGAACACTTAATGCAAATGATACCTCTTGAAGAAAGAATTTTTATTGGAGGAGATTTAAATGAACATGTCGGTAGAGTGGTAGAAGATTTCAGAAATATTCATGGTGGCTACAGTTTTGGAGTAACTAATGAAGAAGGTAGAACTATTTTAGATTTTGCTTTAGCGTATGATTTTGTTATTACTAATACTTTATTCAAGAAAANTTTGTTAATAGCTAGTTATAATATTTAAACATCGAAATTTTATTTCCCATCGTCCGACGGTCCATTCCCGTCTTGATTAACTCTAAAACTCGGGTCAGGTCGTGCATATTGTTTTCTTTTCTCTTATATTATTGTAGTTTATGGGTATGAGTTTTCACCTGTTTGATTAGCTCATTGTTATTTTAAATTAAATTTTGTAGGTTAATTAAGCGATTAACAATTAACGTTAGAAGTGATTAGATTATAAGTGTTTATGTTCCTCAAGTAGGTTTAGATACAGTGTCTAAAGATAAATTTTGGAATGACTTAGAACACTTAATGTAAATGATACCTTTTGAAGAAAGAATTTTTATTGGAGGAGATTTAAATAGACATGTCGGTAGAGTGNGAGAAAATTAAAAGTCACAAATAAAATTATTTTTATGAGTAAAATTCAAGATTTTAACATTTGGGATATTCATGAAGAAACAAATGTTATGTGGGATAAAGTAACAAACACTATTAAACAAGTAACAAAAGATGTGCTTGGAGAATCAAAAGAAAAAGTATTTACAAATAAAAATAATTGGTGGTGGAATAATAATGTGCAAGAAAAGATAAAATATAAGAAGTTATGTTATAAAAATTGGTTTAAATGCAAAAGCCTAGAGAATTGAGAAAAATATCAAACGACCCGCAGTGAGTCTAAAAGAACAATCTGTGACACTAAAAATTTTGCTTTTAATGAACTTTATAATAAATTAGATACTAAGGAGGGCAAAAAATATGTATAAACTAGCCAAACAAAGAAAAATAAAAAGTAAATATTTAACTGAAGTAAAGTGTAGTAAATATGAAAATCAAAAAGTACTTTTCTTAGAAAAAAATATTCAACATAGGTAGGTGAGTTACTTTGATAAATTTTTTAATGAAGTTTCTGAAAATACGAACGTCCTTAGTGATCTTAATATCGCGAATAATAATAAAAAAATTCATTTTTACCGTCGCATTATCAAAAAAGAAGTTTAGGAGGCTTTAAAGAAAACCTAGGGTGGAAAGTCTGTAGGACTTGATGATATCCCAATTGAAGTGTGGAAATATTTGAGAGATTTGGGAGTCTCTTGGCTTACTAAACTCTTTAATATTATTTTAAAAACTAAAAAGATGTCTGAGTGGAGGAAGAGTATTTTGGTCCCCATTTTTAAGAATAAAGGGGATGCAAAAGAGTCTGCAAATTATAGAGGAATTAAGTTGATGTGTCATACTTTAAAATTATGGGAAAGTGTAATTGAACATAGGTTAAGACGCATCACAAAAATTTCTCATAATCGATTTGGATTTATGCCAGGAAGGTCTACTATGGAAGCTATACATTTATTGAGAGGTTTGATGGAGAAGTNNNNAAGGTCTACTATGGAAGTTATACATTTATTGAGAGGTTTGATGGAGAAGTTCAGAGATAATAAGAGCATCTACATTTGATTGTTATTGATTTGAGTGGTTTGATGGAGAAGTTCAGAGATAATAAGGAGAATCTACATTTGATTTTTATTGATTTAGAAAAAACTTACGATAAGGTTCCAAGAAATATCCTTTGGAGAGTTCTTGAGAAGAAAGGTGTTGATATGACTTATTGCTAAGGTTCCAAGAGATATCCTTTGGAGAGTTCTCGAGAAGAAATGTGTTGATATGACTTAGACAAGTTCAGAGATAATAAGGAGAATCTACATTTGATTTTTATTGATTTAGAAAAAGCTTACGATTCAGAGATAATAAAAGAGATAATAAGGAGAATCTACATTTGATTTTTATTGATTTAGAACTTAAGAGATATCCTTTGGAGAGTTCTCGAGAAGAAATGTGTTGATATGACTTATATTCAAGTCATAGATAATAAGGAGAATCTACATTTGATTTTTATTGATTTAGAAAAAGCTTACGATAAGGTTCTAAGAGATATCATTGAAGAGTTCTCGAGAAGAAATGTGTTGATATGACTTATATTCAAGTCCCAAGAGATATCCTTTGGAGAGTTCTTGAGAAGAAAGATGTTGATATGATTTATATTCAAGTCATTAAAGATATGTATACTAGAGTTCCTGAGAAGAAATGTGTTGATATGACTTATATTCAAGTCATTAAAGCTATGTATACTAAAGTTGTGGAAGAAAGAAAGAAACATATGACTTATATTCAAGTCATTAAAAATATGTATACTAGAGCTGTTACTTGTGTTCAAACTGAAGGAGAATTGACAAAATATTTTCCTATTTTTGTTGGATTACATCAGGGATCGGCTTTAAACCCATATATTTTTGCTTTAGTTATGGATGGTTTTACTGGACATCTACAGAGGATGTACCTTGGTGTATGCTTTTTGCTTTTGATATCCTTCTCGTGGATAAAACTAGAGAAAAAGCCCAGGAAAAACTTGAATTATGGAGGTCTACATTGGAGTTTAAAGGCCTTCGTTTAAGTAGAACTAAAACTGAATACATGGAATGTAATTTTAGTAGTAATAGCTCTAGTGACAGAAGTGTGACTTTGGGTGATCAAATTATTAAAAGATGTGAACGATTTAGATATCTTGGGTCCGTTGTCCAAAGCGATGGTGATATAGATGGGGATGTTAATAGTAGAATTCAAGTTGGTTGGTTGAAGTGGAGGAATGCTTCGGGCCTTTTGTGTGATAGAAAAGTACCGCTAAGACTGAAAGGAAAATTTTATAAGACGGTGGTGAGACCTGCAATGCTCTATGGCGTTGAATGTTGGCCTTTAAAAGAGAAGCATAATAATAAGTTAAGTGTTGCCGAGATGAGAATGATTAGGTGGATGAGTGGCTTTACACTTAGAGACAAAATGCGGAATGAATATATTCGTGATAGGGTTGGTGTAGCTCCTGTGACAGACAAAATTAGAGAAAGTCGTCTTAGATGGTTTGGTCACATTAAACGTCGACCATCTGATGATCCGATTAGGAGAGTAGATGTTTTAGATTTGACTTGTGTTAAGAAAGGCAGAGGTAGACCTAGGAAGACTTGGGCTTATTGTATTGAAAATGATCTTAATTTACTAGAACTAAATGAAAATATGACACTAAATAAGACACAATGGAGAAAAATGATTCATGTAGCCAACCCCACGTAGTGGGATTAAAGCTTTGTTTTTGTTAGAAGTGATAACGTTTATAGAAGATGTGGACAACCAATAATGAGATAATTTTAAATATACAACTTTAATTAATTTAATTATCAACTCTTTCATTTTGTTAATAGCTAGTTATAAAAAATAAAAATCGAAATTTTATTCCCATCGTTAGATCATACGTTCTTGCCTTAGTTAATTTTAAGCCTCTGGCCGAGTCGTGACAAATGTGATTTCAGAAGCCAAAGTTTAAGATTAATTAATTGAATTTTGATGAAAGCCAATAGAATAATTATAATTTTTTTNGAAAATGATCTTAATTTACTAGAACTAAATGAAAATATGACACTAAATAAGACGCAATGGAGAAGATTATCTAACGAACCCCACGTAGTGGGATTAAGACTTTGTTTTTGTTAGAAGTGATAACGTTTATAGAAGATGTGGACAACCAATAACGAGATAATTTTAAATATACAACTTTAATTAATTTAATTATCAACTTTTTCATTTTGTTAATAGCTAGTTATAAAAAATAAAAATCGAAATTTTATTCCCATCATTAGATCGTTCGTTCTTGCCTTAGTTAATTTTAAGCCTCTGGCCGAGTCGTGACAAAAGTGGTTTCAGAAGCCAAAGTTTAAGATTAATTAATTGAATTTTGATGAAAGCCAATAGAATAATTATAATTTTTTTTTAATAATAATAAAAATTAATATTAACTCAAGTAATAATTATTATACATTCAGGCGTAGTGATACACCCAAAATCATATAAAAAGAAAGCCCGATAGAAAACAATGATATTCAACCTACTATAAATGTGAACATGAATGTTCTCTCCCAAATGATGATGACGACGACTCAGCTGATTCAGGAGTCTATATCACAACCTATTGGAAGTGATACAGTCANTCGATAGAAAACAATGATATTCAACCTACTATAAATGTGAACATGAATGTTCTCACCCAAATGATGATGACGACGACTCAGCTGATTCAGGAGTCTATATCACAACCTATTGGAAGTGATACAGTCATTGTAAATAAGTATTTGAAGATATTTCAAGATCTGTGTTCACCTTTATTCAAGGGAACTGAAGACCCGATTGAAGCAGAGAACTGTCTAATGAGGATAGAGAATATACTAGATAGCATGACTTGTCTAGATGAAAGAAAAGTACCGTTGGCAATGTTAGTGCTGGTTGGAGAAGCCGAAAGATGGTGTCATGGGCAGTGTTAGGACAAGCTAAGGGATGTATGTAATAAGATGGTTAGTTTGGAGGGATTCATGGAGCTATTTAGAGGATGATTTGTGCCCCTATTCGCTCGAAGGCAGATGCATTACAGATTCATCAGGTTGAGGCAATGAGAGAAAGCAGTTATGCAGTATGCAGCGGAATTCACTTCACTTTGAGGTATGCGCCCCAATTGATCGCTACTGTAGAAGAAAGTTGCTACCGATTCTTTTCAAGATTAAAAGATTCG
Source organism: Phalaenopsis hybrid cultivar (assembly GCA_002079205.1). Classification (NCBI taxonomy): domain Eukaryota; kingdom Viridiplantae; phylum Streptophyta; class Magnoliopsida; order Asparagales; family Orchidaceae; genus Phalaenopsis; species Phalaenopsis hybrid cultivar. Next base: position 102,113 of record JXCR01109940.1, read on the forward strand.
ATCAGATAACCATTGGTATCTTTAGGGATCAATGAATATTCAGTATTAGTGGAACATATTAGAAGAGTGTAGATTGACTATCAACTTCTCAAAAGCGTAATTAGATGTACAAGAGGACTATTGCAGAAGAATATGTAGAAGGATCTAATGTGAAGAAGTCCAAAAATAAATGTGAATGCTTGATGAACCCTAACACTTGCTATTGGTGTCGTCAACCTGGTCATATAACAAGATATTGTTCATCATTGATCAGAAGAGTGCTAAAAATCATAAATCAAGAGGAGCTCCTTCACAAAAGTTGATAGACGGGCATTAATAGATAGAGTCTATAACCTCAGCTCCTACCCGTGGCCAACCAAGATAAATGGTTCGACCTCAGATATATTCTCTCACTCATAGTGAGTTTGAAGAACCTACAGTTATTGATGGTGGTGATATCCGATGAGTTTGGCATTTTCTTATATGTAAGAGTATTTTCCTCGCATATTTTCTTGTTTTAGTATTGTAATCTGAAGTATAGTTAAGTCGCCTTGCATCAAATTTTTATCTTTATAATGATTACCTTTTTATCTTAATTAATGCCCCCTAATTTCATCATAAAATTTATAGATAGCTAGTGTCAACTTATTAATGAGAAATCACTTGAGTTATGTTTATAAATCCCGAGGATGAAACTTTTGTAAGTGGGGAAGATTGTGAATTCCCATTTCCGTTGCAAGACAAAAAACCAAAGAAGATAATGCAAGGAGTGGGAAGCTGATGGGAGGGAGGTGAAGCGAGAAGCCGAGAATTTGAAATGAGGGGATGGAAAACCTATGCGATGAGTTCGCCTATAAAACAACGCGTCCAATGTGAAATTAACTTACCTGAGCGGCGAGCGACAGGGGAGACGTCGAGCGTAAGTTGGGGTTTTCACCTGACAAACATCAATGTTTGGTTGAGTCGTGGCATTGATAGAGGGCGAGGAAAAGTAGGAAGAAGCCATAGGCTGCATTTGTGCGTAGGAGGAAGCCGAGCTTTTACCGTAGAGAAGAAGATTAGAATGTCAACTGCATTAGAGGAAACTTGCGCAGGTGGGAGTCGAGGCAACAATCATGGAAAAAACTTCTCTCTAATCACCCGTGCGGCTTTAACGGTCTCCTTAAGCACTAAATCAACCTAACCCTTGCATGCTTAGACTTGAAAGCACAAAACTCTCTAGGAGAGAAGTAGGGAGAAGTTATTGAAGAAATGAATACTTCACTTAGAATTGAAAGATTATACACTTGATTGCTTAGAAAACCTTGGATGGTTACAAATGAGAGGAAGAGACCTCTATTTATAATCCTCCTTCAGTCCTAAGGAATATTATAAATTATAGTAATAGTTTATCTTCTAGATGATTCTACATTGTTCGTTACATATACACGATTCTAGGACTTTCTAGACTATCCTAAAATTCTCTTGAGGCTTTCATCTTTCAAAATTATTCTGGAATGATGTGGAACATTCTAGATTTCCTTAAATTATTCACCTTCTTTCTAGTTTTTTCTCGATTTTTCTTTTCCATGGCTAAAAAGATGTGGCTTATCGTTGCTTGAGATAGCGGTGCGTGAAACAACGGTTATGATTGAAATTGTGCGCATGGAAGTGAGAGGCTTCTTCTCGCATTGTCGGCCGTTTTATCGTTCAACTTCACTTTCGTAGTTTGAAAAAGTGATGATTTTGCGATTTTGAAAATAATTTAAATATAAATATAACTTTTTTTAAAGAAGTAACGTTTTTAATTTTTAAAATAAGTNCTATGTAATATGATGGTTAGTTTGGAGGGATTCATGGAGCTCTTTAGAGAATGGTTTGTGCCCCTATTCGCTCGAAGGCAGATGCATTACAGATTCATCAAGTTGAGGCAATGAGAGAAAGCAGTTATGCAGTATGCATCGGAATTCACTTCACTTTGAGGTATGCGCCCCAATTGATCGCAACTGTAGAAGAAAGTTGCTACCGATTCTTTTCAAGATTAAAAGATTCGATCAGACAACCATTGGTATCTTTAGGGATCAATGAATATTCAGTATTAGTGGAACATATTAGAAGAGTGTAGATTGGCTATCAACTTCTCAAAAGCGTAATTAGATGTACAAGAGGACTACTGCAGAAGAATATGTAGAAGGATCTAATGTGAAGAAGTCCAAAAATAATTGTGAATGCTTGATGGACCCTAACACTTGCTATTGGTGTCGTCAACCTGGTCATATAATAAGATATTGTCCATCCTTGATCAGAAGAGTGCTAAAAATCATAAATCAAGAGGAGCTCCTTCACAGGAGTCGATAGACGGGCATTAATAGATAGAGTATAACCTCAGCTCCTACCCGTGGCCAACCAAGATAAATGGTTCGACCTCAGATATATTCTCTCACTCATAGTGAGTTTGAAGAACCTACAGTTATTGATGGTGGTGATATCCGATGAGTTTGGCATTTTCTTATATGTAAGAGTATTTTCCTCGCATATTTCCTTGTTTTAGTATTGTAATTCGAAGTATAGTTAAGTCGCCTTACATCGAATTTTTATCTTTATAATGATTACCTTTTTATCTTAATTAATGCCCCCTAATTTCATCATAAAGTTTATAGATAACTAGTGTCAACCTATTAATGAGAAATCACTTGAGTTATGTTTATAAATCCCGAGGGTGAAACTTTTGCAAGTGGGGAAGATTGTGAATTCCCATTTCCGTTGCAAGACAAAAAACCAAAGAAGATAATGCAAGGAGTGGGAAGCTGAAGGGAGGGAGGTAAAGCGAGAAGCCGAGAATTTGAAACGAGGGGATGGAAAACCTATGCGATGAGTTCGCCTATAAAACAACGCGGCCAATGTGAGATTAACTTACCTGAGCGGCGAGTGACACGGGAGACGTCGAGCGTAAGTTGGGGTTTTCACCTGACAAACATCAATGTTTGGTTGAGTCGTTGCATTGATAGAGAGCGAGGAAAAGTAGGAAGAAGCCATAGGCTGCATTTGTGCGTAGGAGGAAGCCAAGCTTTTACCGTAGAGAAGAAGATTAGAATGTCGACTGCATTAGAGGAAACTTGCACATGTGGGAGTCGAGGCAACAATCATGGAAAAAACTTCTCTCTAATCACCCGTGCGGCTTTAACGCTCTCCTTAAGCACTAAATCAACCTAACTCATGCAAGCTTAAACTTGAAAGCACAAAACTCTCTAGGAGAGAAGTAGGGAGAAGTTATTGAAGAAATGAATACTTCACTTAGAATTGAAAGATTATACACTTGATTGCTTAGAAAACCTTGGATGGTTACAAATGAGAGGAAGAGACCTCTATTTATAATCCTTCTTCAGTCCTAAGGAATATTCTAAATTATAGTAATAGTTTATCTTCTAGATGATTCTACATTGTTCGTTATATATACACGATTCTAGGACTTTCTAGACTATCCTAAAATTCTCTTGAGGCTTTCATCTTTCAAAATTATTCTGGAATGATGTGGAACATTCTAGATTTTCTTAAATTATTCACCTTCTTTCTAGTTTTTTCTCGATTCTTCTTTTCCATGGCTAAAAAGATGTGGCTTATCGTTGCTTGGGATAGCGGTGCGTGAAACAACAGTTATGATTGAAATTGTGCGCGGGGAAGTGAGAGGCTTCTTCTCGCATGATTAGGGCGACCGATGTAAAGGATTATAAGGTGAGTATAATAATTTTAATTAAAATGGTTAATAGAATTTTAGTACGTGTGTGTGTGTGTGTATATATATATATATATAACTAAAAAAAGAAGTAAAATAATATAATACTTAGAAAAGCTATTAGTTTATATAAAATATTAAATAAAATTTATATCATATTTATTTTAGGCTTCCAACTTTAGAAGAGTTGAAATCCAGACAAATCTTATCAAATTAAGCATCATCGAGGTGAGTACTCATATTCTAAAATTACAGTATTATTTTAGTTTCTTTTCTAAACCAGTTGCATGGATTATGATGGTACCTTTAATCTTAAATTACAATATTGTTTTTGTATCTCTTCTGAACCAATTATATAGATTGTTATTCATGCTTGATAATGAAATTGATTTCTCTATTATTACTCTTATGNTTACTCATATTCTAAAATTACAGTATTATTTTAGTATCTTTTCTAAAACAGTTGCATGGATTATGATGGTACCTTTAATCTTAAATTACAATATTGTTTTTGTATCACTTCTGAACCAATTATATAGATTGTTATTCATGCTTGATAATGAAATTGATTTCTCTATTATTACTCTTATGGTCATATATTATGAAATAATTGATGCATTATAGTATTATATGTTGAGTGATATAAAATTGTGAATGATATAATATTGATAGAGCGATTGCATGTGTATTCTTGACTATGATACATCCACTCTTTGATGTTATTTGTTGCGGAACACTAAGGTATCTGTGCACGTTTATGAAAAAGGATATTGTAGTTATCGTGTCTTAATTGATACTATTTTTAGACGGTGCTTATGTAGCGATTGTACATATATAATATAATATGGATATGCTATTGATATAATAATCTTTGAATAACATCAAATATTTTTATTGGTTTATTAAAATTTTGATTGAAATGCATATTTCTTCCTTTTCTCTTGTATTACTGTGATTTATGAGTATGAATATTCATTGATTTGTTTAGCATATTGTTATTTTAAAATAACTTCTCAGGTTAATTAAGAGATTAACGATGAACGTTAAAAGAGATAACACTTTTAGAAGACGTGGAAAATCAGTAACAAGGTAATTTAGATATACAACTTTAATTCATTTAATTAGTGGTTGTTTCATTTTATTAATAGCTTGTTTTAGAAAATGAACATCGAAATTTTATTTTCCATCGTCCGATCGACTATTCCCGCCTTGGTTAATTCCAAGCCTCGCGTCGCGTCGCGACACTTCCAATATATAAAAGAGCTACTAAGAAACCACAAGTATACTATATAGAAATCGAAACATCCAATAATAACAATAAAGTATGTAAACAATATCCCAATCCAACTTATAATCGTATATCACCACGTTTAAGAAGGCAATATATAAAAAAACTATAATATTTTTCATAGCATGATACCTATTAGTTGTAGTTCTCTTCTAAACTAAGCTCTATTGTCAGACATAAATTTACAGTTTTTTTTATAAAAAAACATTAAGTTCACTATTTAGCAAGCTCTTATTAATCTTTATATGCATTAAATTTATGCGTAAATTTTATGCATGAATGACAAAAATAAATAAAATTCATTACTATATAAAATTGTAAACTCACTTTAAATTTTTCTTTACATTTTAATTTAAGTATTTACCGTTTTTAACATCTTTAAGAGTCATATTAGGATTATCGTTGTATTCGAAGGTATATTCAAAATTATACCTATAGGTACCCTCAAAATTTTGCATCACTATTTTCTTTATTGTGCACGGATACATCGCTTCTCTTCCAGTACCATGTAGGGTCATCCTATTTGTCATAAGCCTTTACATTTCACTTTTTTTAATTAGTTTCATCTAAGGTCATTGAAATCACAATTTTGTTTTTTATTTTCACATCATTTTTTTTATAAATCCTTTAATTCAGAACATGCCTCTAATTATAAAATAATTCTGTTAAATAATATGACAGTTCATTGTTAAATGACACCCAAACTGAATTCATAAAGGAAANGAAATCACCATTTTGTTTTTTATTTTCACATCATTTTTTTTATAAATCCTTTAATTCAGGACATGCCTCTAATTATAAAAGAATTCTGTTAAATAATATGACAGTTCATTGTTAAATGACACCCAAACTGAATTCATAAAGGAAAATATTTACTCATTTTTTATTTAAATGAATTTTGATTTTTTTTTCCCTTCACTTCCTCTAGAATAGAGAATTGTTGAATCTCTCTATCTTCCTTTAATTCAACTTCCAGGTAAATTAAAATCACTAAAATTAATTCATAAAATTGTTGATATGAAATTAACACCACTTTTAATTAAACCAATTTATATAATTTAAATATAGAATTTATAAATCTTTACCTCACCTTTCTTCGAATGTTTTGATTCACCTCTTCCTCAAATTCCAAGAATTTATTAACTTTCAATTCTTGATTANGACCAATTAATATAATTTAAATATAGAATTTATAAATCTTTACCTTACCTTTCTTCGAATGTTTTGATTCACCTCTTCCTCAAATTCCAAGAATTTATTAACTTTCAATTCTTGATTAATTTAGAGATCACATGAGCATTTACATTATCAAATATTTACTTAATATAAATAAAACCTCAACATTTATCTTCTCCTTATTGAATGAAAGTAATAATTACTTCCTCAAAATCTTACGAAGTAAGATTTCTTCTCTGAAAAGGTCCTGTTTTATTTTGACATTTTATTAATATTTTATAATTAACAAACACACACACATCAAATACATTTAATAAATTTCTAACATACCTTAAAAGTCCTTCGACAGCCCGCAATGCTTCCTCTTCCCCTGTACTGGAAATTCGCATTACTCTACCCCCTTAAACTTGGTACTTAATAACTTTGATCATGACTCAAGTAAACTTTCTATTAACACTAATTAAATAAACAACTAATCACACTCATATTTGTATATATTAATTAACTTAATTAAAAATCTCAAATCTGCCTCTATATCCTTTGACCGACTATCCTACTCTCACACACACACGTGCTTCCCCTTTCTCCTCTGCCTTTGATCGCGACTCAACTCGACACCGCAAGCACTCGCTGCCACCGCTGCCGGCACCGCTGCCACCGCCGCATCCTTCTTCCTTCTCTTCCTTTGCACAAAAGCACAACATGACCTCTTTTTTATTCATATCACATGAATCTTTCCTCCTTTCTTCGCACACGGTAGCAACACACATAACCGCTTTCTCCTTTTGCGAGCTAAAAGAGTTGCTCTTTGATTCTAATAATCAAACCGCTTGACGGTTGTTTCAATTTGGTTTTTTTAATTAATTAATTATTATTATTATTATTCTCTTATTTCAGTTATTGCAACATAATTATCTACCTTATTTTGAAAAACTTTTCTTTCTACTTATTTTTTGAATTTTAACAATATTGAATAAGCATACACCAAGGTACATCTTCTTTTAAATGTCCAATAAGAACATCTATAACTAAAGCAAAAACATAGGGGCTTAAAGCCGATCCCTGATGTAATCCAACAAAAATAGGAAAATATTTGGTCAATCCTCCCCTGTTCGAACACAAGTAACGACCCTAGTATACATATCTTTAATGACTTGAATATAAGTCATGNCGATCGCGACTCAACTCGACATCGCAAGCACTCCCCGCCTCCGCTGCCGACACCGCTGCCACCGCCGCATCCTTCTTCCTTCTCTTCCTTTGCACAAGAGCACAACATGACCTCTTTTTTATTCATATCACATGAATCTTTCCTCCTTTCTTCTCCTTTTGTGAGCTAAAAGAGTTGCTCTTTGATTCTAATAATCAAACCGCTTGACGGTTGTTTCAATTTGATTTTTTTAATTAATTAATTATTATTATTATTATTCTCTTATTTCAGTTATTGCAACATAATTATCTACCTTATTTTGAAAAACTTTGCTTTCTACTTATTTTTTGAATTTTAACAATATTGAATAAGCATACACCAATGTACATCTTCTTTTAAATGTTCAGTAAGAACATCTATAACTAAAGCAAAAACATAGGGGCTTAAAGCCGATCCCTGATGTAATCCAACAAAAATAGGAAAATATTTGGTTAATCCTCCTCCTGTTCGAACACAAGTAACGACCCTAGTATACATATCTTTAATGACTTGAATATAAGTCATGTCAACTCCTTTCTTCTCAAGAACTTTCCAAAGGATATCTCTTGGAACCTTATCGTAAACTTTTTCTAAATCAATAAAAATCAAATGTAGACCTCCTTATTAACTTTGAACTTTTCCATTAAACCTCTCAATAAATGTATAGCTTCCATAGTAGACCTGCCTGACATAAATCCAAATTGATTTTGAGAAATTTTTGTAATACGTCTTAGCTTATGTTCAACTATCCTCTCCCATAATTTTAAAGTATGTCACATCAACTTAATTCCTCTATAAAATTTTATTATATCTATATTTAATTAAATATTATATCATGAAAAAAGTCTTTAATGATAAAAAAATTTTAAGCTCTCGTGTATAAATATGGAGAATATGGATCCTATTATGGAAGAGAAGATTGTAGCGGAATGTCTCTTAAAGTGGATATCACGGTTTATCACTTTGGCTAACCTAATTTGAAAAATCAGAACCACAGAAGTTTAGGGTTTTAAGTATGACAGCCCACCTGTGATGTATTAGCATAAAGCTTTTTAAAATTTTTGTGAGTGATAATTATCATAAATTAATCTCATAGGGTTTCCGTAGTTGTGATTTAAACCAGATTGTCAGATAACTGTTGTAATTCCATATGTTAATATGACCTAACTGATCTCCAGAAAATAATTTTAAGTCCTCTTTATTCTTACTTTGGTTATCACAACCCTTTGATACAATCTTTCAGTAAAGTGGTTGGTTNTAACTGATCTCCAGAAAATAATTTTAAGTCCTCTTTATTTTTACTTTGGTTATCACAACCCTTTGATACAATCTTTCAGTAAAGTGGTTGGTTATACTTGAATTAAATTTTANAATGAAAAAGGATATTGTAGTTATCGTGTCTTAATTGATACTATTTTTAGATGGTGCTTATGTAGCGGTTGTACATATACAATATAATATTGATATGCTGTTGATATAATAATCTTTGAATAACATCAAATATTTTTATTGGTTTATTAAAATCTTGATTGAAATGCATATTTCTTCCTTTTGTCTTGTATTACTGTGATTTATGAGTATGAATATTCACTGATTTGTTTAGCATATTGTTATTTTAAAATAATTTTTCAGGTTAATTAAGAGATTAACGATGAATGTTAAAAGAGATAACATTTTTAGAAGACGTGGAAAATCAGTAACAAGGTAATTTAGATATACAACTTTAATTCATTTAATTAGTGGTTGTTTCATTTTATTAATAGCTTGTTTTAGAAAATGAACATCGAAATTTTATTTTCCATCGTCCGATCGACTATTCCCGCCTTGGTTATTTCCAAGCGTCGCGTCGCGTCGCGACACTTCCAATATATAAAAGAGCTACTAAGAAACCACAAGTATACTATATAGAAATCGAAACATCCAATAATAACAATAAAGTATGTAAACAATATCCCAATCCAACTTATAATCGTATATCACCACGTTTAAGAAGGCAATATATAAAAAAACTATAATATTTTTCATAGCATGATACCTATTAGTTGTAGTTCTCTTCTAAACTAAGCTCTATTGTCAGATATAAATTTACAGTTTTTTTTATAAAAAAACATTAAGTTCACTATTTAGCAAGCTCTTATTAATCTTTATATGCATTAAATTTATGCGTAAATTTTATGCATGAATGACAAAAATAAATAAAATTCATTACTATATAAAATTGTAAACTCACTTTAAATTTTTCTTTACATTTTAATTTAAGTATTTACCGTTTTTAACATCTTTAAGAGTCATATTAGGATTATCGTTGTATTCGAAGGTATATTCAAAATTATACCTATAGGTACCCTCAAAATTTTGCATCACTATTTTCTTTATTGTGCACGGATACATCACTTCTCTTCCAGTACCATGTAGGGTCATCCTATTTGTCATAAGCCTTTACATTTCACTTTTTTTAATTAGTTTCATCTAAGGTCATTGAAATCACAATTTTGTTTTTTATTTTCACATCATTTTTTTTATAAATCCTTTAATTCAGAACATGCCTCTAATTATAAAATAATTCTGTTAAATAATATGACAGTTCATTGTTAAATGACACCCAAACTGAATTCATAAAGGAAANAAGGAAGATGAATAAAATGAAAAAGTAGAAGTGATAGAAGATTAAGAGAATAGATAAAGAGAAACTACTCAATTAATTAACAATATAAATGTTGTCCCCTAATACAAGACTAGGCCCTTTTTATAGACTCAAAGCTCATGATATTTGTCTAAACTGTTTAGACATTAAACGATATTTTGTGTTCTTCATTACATATTGAAATACGTGTTCTTAAACTAAAATAAAAAAGACTAAGATGGCTATGCTTGATCAAAGGATTCAGCCATGTGCTACAGTTTCAATGAGGAATATCAGAACCTAATTACAATCTGGCGTAATCAAAGGATCAGGCCAGACTAGAGATGTTATGAATGAATCTCTGTTTTCACATTTTATGACCTATTGCTGCATCAGACAATTGAACTTCGCCAAGCCCCTAAGATTCAGGATTTCAATTGGCCAGGAGGACCAATCTTTCTCCCACATACAACAGAACCAGGTTTCAAAATTTTGCTGCAACAGACAATTGAACTTCGACCAGCCCCTATGATTCAGGATTTTAATTGGCCAAAAGGGCCATCTTTCGCCCATATACAACAGAACCAGGCTTCAAAATCTATCATTTTGAACTAAACATAAGCCAGCATTCTCCCCAAGTGTTGAGTTGGAAGAAGTGTCAAATATATCACTACATAAAAAACAAAGTCGATTTCTTCAAGACACAGTGAAATCAGTTCTAGAACCCAACAGCATTGAATTGAACATACGAAAATTAGGTTAATTCCATACCATCCCAAGCTCGAAGTTGACTCTCAACTTAGACAAGCATGAAATCCAATCCAATGTTGCTTCCCTTAACAAGTTTAAAAGAAAAGTGTCTAAATGGTCCCATAATTCTTCGTAGGGGGGCATTCTAGTCCCAGAGTTTATAAAAATTTCAATGTAATCCTTCAACCCTTTTAATATGGGTTGAAATAGTATGCAGTAAAGACTAATTTAGGCCCACTAAAAGAGTCCATAGATTAATTTAAAACTTCAATTAAATTTGAGCCTCATGTAAATAGACAGGGGTACTACTTTTGCACTTTACTCAAATATAAAGAGCACTGTTTTACGATTTNTGGACATTCAAAGGGCTCCTAAATCATCCAAATTGCAACAAACTGCTGTTTTCCGTTCCGATTGCTGTCCCTTTGTCATCCATGCCAGAAATTCAGCTGTCCTCCCACTTTTCTTATCCAACCTACCACATCTATCCCTTTCTTTGTTCTTTCACACCTTCTAGAATCTCTAGAACGGTATCAATGAGTATAGAACCTGGTAGAGCATAGAGTTACATCTATCATCCGCATAAAATGATTTTTCTGGAAGTAAGGACCTGAAGGAAGATGAATAAAATGAAAAAGTAGAAGTGATAGAAGATTAAGAGAATAGATAAAGAGAAACTACTCAATTAATTAACAATATAAATGTTGTCCCCTAATACAAGACTAGGCCCTTTTTATAGACTCAAAGCTCATGATATTTGTCTAAACTGTTTAGACATTAAACGATATTTTGTGTTCTTCATTACATATTGAAATACGTGTTCTTAAACTAAAATAAAAAAGACTAAGATGGCTATGCTTGATCAAAGGATTCAGCCATGTGCTACAGTTTCAATGAGGAATATCAGAACCTAATTACAATCTGGCGTAATCAAAGGATCAGGCCAGACTAGAGATGTTATGAATGAATCTCTGTTTTCACATTTTATGACCTATTGCTGCATCAGACAATTGAACTTCGCCAAGCCCCTAAGATNGAGAACCTAATTACAATCTGGCGTAATCAAAGGATCAGGCCAGACTAGAGATGTTATGTATGAATCTCTGTTTTCACATTTTATGACCTATTGCTGCATCAGACAATTGAACTTCGCCAAGCCCCTAAGATTCAGGATTTCAATTGGCCAGGAGGACCAATCTTTCTCCCACATACAACAGAACCAGGTTTCAAAAATTTTGCTGCAACAGACAATTGAACTTCGACCAGCCTCTATGATTCAGGATTTTAATTGGCCAAAAGGACCATCTTTCGCCCATATACAACAGAACCAGGATTCAAAATCTATCATTTTGAACTAAACATAAGCCAGCATTCTCCCCAAGTGTTGAGTTGGAAGAAGTGTCAAATATATCACTACATAAAAAACAAAGTCGATTTCTTCAAGACACAGTGAAATCAGTTCTAGAACCCAACAGCATTGAATTGAACATACGAAAATTAGGTTAATTCCATACCATCCCAAGCTCGAAGTTGACTCTCAAATTAGACAAGCATGAAATCCAATCCAATGTTGCTTCCCTTAACAAGTTTAAAAGAAAAGTGTCTAAATGGTCCCCTAATTCTTCGTAGGGGGGCATTCTAGTCCCAGAGTTTATAACAATTTCAATGTAATCCTTCAACCCTTTTAATATGGGTTGAAATAGTACGCAGTAAAGACTAATTTAGGCCCCACTAAAAGAGTCCATAGATTAATTTAAAACTTCAGTTAAATTTGAGACTAAAATAGCCTCATGTAAATAGACAGGGGTACTACTTTTGCACTTTACTCAAATATAAAGAGCACTGTTTTACGATTTGCAACCCAGTGACTCCACATCAGAACACTCTAGTAGAAAATCATGCATATGTTTGTATGAGTTATGTCTTCCGTCTGCTCTCATTTTTCACTCAGGATAATTCCACTACAAAAAAAATAAATTAACTCTCCCAGGTAAGTTTCTGACATTTTCAAAAAAACATGAATTCATAAAGTTTAATTAGTAATCAACAGAACATAACCTATTTAAAAGAAAAGCTTTTGTTAAAATTTGAGATATAACTACGTAATTAACACACCTCAAACATTGCATCTGTCAAAATACTTTCCAAAATTGCTCGCAATCCTCTTGCACCTGTACTTTTAACCATAGCCTTTGCAGCGATAAGCCTAAGTGCTGTTTCTGAATAGTGTAGCCTAACCTGAAAGGAAAGTAAGATTAGCTCATTTCCTTTGAATCAGTTTTCTAGGTTAAAAAAAATATGTNGACATACAATATGTCTCAATTTTAGCTTCCCTCGTATTTCAGTAAAAATAATTTTATTAAATTCTACATAAAAAAATGATCAATTTCATATAAAGCACCACACATGAATAATTGACGGATTGGGGGTTATAAAATTTGGAAATTATTAGTTTTAATAAATTAAGTAAAGTTAATTAATTCCTTAATCCACCCTTAATCCTACAGCTTTACTGTTTCCAACCGACTCTTATGCCTTTTTATTTGCAAGTTTCGGTCGAATAGAGCTGCTAAACTTTGAATTTCCTCTTTTATCCCGATTTTCTCTCCCAATTCCCTTCATCTCTGCCTTGCGTTTCGTCGCCTGCCACGACCTCCCGCACAGAAGGGCACCCGGAAACTTTAGCCGCGAGAAGCGGCGAACCAAGTGGCTACCTGAGTGCGGTAGAGCACGATTTAGGGCTCTGGGACAAAATTAGTTAGTGTGAAACTGATTTAGCAACATTTTCAGTTTCTTCCTCGCACTTTTATTTTGAGCTTTACCTTGTTTTTCGTGTCTTTTTTTCTTTCCGGTAGCCGTCGGAGGTGTCGATCTTGTGCTGGAAGTGTCGAATGCAGTTTGCGAGCTCCATAAGGTATTCTGGCACAAATACAAAGGAAAGAGGAGTTTGAGAAGATAGAAAGAAGTAAAGAAAATTTGGCCGCTTTGAAGAAGAGTTGGTTACCAGAAAAACTGTTTAAGGTATATTTTAGTATTTAAATTAAGTTTAAGATATCTTTAAATCGTAAGTTAATGTTGGATTATAGGTTGTTAACCGGGGCGACAGGCTCGAGGCAAGTGTGGAGATTCACTGTAAGGCAACCCTGTAACTTTCAAGTAAATTAAACCTAAGTTAAGAATATTAATTTGATTAACAAAAATCATTTCAGTCTTAAATTTTAATGTCTTATAGTTTATTAATCTCAAATTAAAAGTCACTGCAACCTCCAGCTAATTGTCGAAGATTAAGAGTTTAATGCGGCAACTGAGGTGAATAATTACATTTCTAAATTTCAGTAATCTTTTTTATTTTAAATTGTATCTTTGAATTCATGTATGCAACAGTTTAATTAGATTTTTCATATTGTTAAATAGGAAATATATGCATGATAAGCATAATAGGAAAAAATGTATATGCATGAGATGAATGTTATTTAGATAAACATTATTTCTAAGATAAACATGTAATATAGACATGTAGGAAAGATATGCATGATATAAGTAAGAGATATGCATGATATATATATATATATATATNTCGATATCTAAAACTCTAATAGAGCTCTGTATTACCTGAGCGATATGTATACTTGCGTTGATAAGTGTGACTTTATCATTATTGAATATTTTATATCTACATCTTTATCAAATCTATAATCGTTGTCAAGTTTTTTGTGTCGTTGCTGAGGAATTAAATCTTCTTGCAGCAGTATTAAATACTTGTATTTTTAAGCATATATAAAGTCGCTGTNCAAATGCAAAAAAGGAGCGAAAATGACCAAAATATGAAGATTTGAACTAGGGCGCCAACGGCAAGCCCAACGGCGTCGACGGCGAGAATTTCTTGAGAATCCAGATCAAATAATTTAGATGGCCTCCCAACGGCGCCCTCGAGGCTGCCGACGGTGAGATCTGCGGTTATCTAAATAGGTTCTTTGAATTTAGATGATTTTTGGAGGGATGCTTAGGAAACTCTTGGAAAAACTCTTCTGAAACTTTAAAAAAAGCTTTTGGCCAAAAAGAGAGCAAGTGTTAAGTGTTAGGAGTGTGTAGAGAGTTTAATTTAGGGTTAGATTGTGAGGAATTCTTCGAGAGATTGTAAGAGTGGAGGGAAAGTGAGAAATTTCTTCCTCCTTGCCGTTTCAAAGAAGAATTCTATGTGCTATAAAGAAAGGAAGAGATTAGAGGAACTTCAAGGAGTTTACTTGGGGAGGAATTAGAGATAAGTGTTATTTACTTGTTGTAGTTTGTATGACTTTGCTTTATACATAAATTTTGAGTTTTGTCGTATCTTCCCATGAGTTCTGAGTAGTTTTCTTTGCCTTTCTCCATGTCTTGAGATTTGTGAAATGCTGATTTGAATTGGTTGAGCCTTGTGAATGTTAAAGAAGTTGTGATGATCTTTTCACTTCAATCTTAATTTACTTTCAATCCGGCCAACTGATTTGTTAAAATATATTGAGTTTTACAACCAAGGTGAAGATTACATCCAAGATTCAGGGAGGTCAAAACCCTTGGAAGTTGGGTGCAAATAAATAGGGAAATATAATTATCAGGCGTAGAATTAGAGATTTTAGAGTAACTGAATAAAAGCCTCAATTTGTTACTATCGTTTTGGTGCTGAAGTGTAGATTGTTAGCCCTCAGGCAAGGCGAGCGTGGGAGATCTGAAGTGAGAGCCGGTATCCTCCCAGCCTAGCCATAGATTCAGTAACTAAGCATAGGATTAGTCAATGTTTTTTATGTCGCTATCAAAGGGTAAAGAATAGGTATGCTCCTATTTGGCACAGTCCAATTTGAACTGATTCATTTTATCCATTCACTTTAATTTCCTGACAAAGAGTAGGATGCTTTCTTATATATTGAATTTCACATTAGAAACTTTATTAGTAGAATTAGTTATTTAGGAGTTATTAAAATTATATATTTATTTCAATTGTCTATTAGTGACAGATAAGTAATTTGAACTATATTGTTGTGATTAAGTATTGATTTTCTAAAATCTTAGTTTGTAGCCTCTAATTACCTCCGTATGGGATCAATATCTAAAACTCTAATAGAGCTCTGTATTACCTGAGTGATATGTATACTTGTGTTGATAAGTGTGACTTTATCATTATTGAATATTATATATCTACATCTTTATCAAATCTATAACCGTTGTCAAGTTTTTTGTGTTGTTGCTGAGGAATTAAATCTTCTTGCAGCAGTATTAAATACTTGTATTTTTAAGCATATATAAAGTCGTTGTCATATATGTAAATTAGCTTTGAAAATTGATCAATTATCTTCTAGTTACTCGTTATAAACATTTACGATATAGAAAAGAGGGTTAGATAAGCATTTACAATTTACATATGAAAGAGTTGAGCATGCATATTTTTTATGAAAATTAAGTGATAAGCATATGAAAAATCAAAATAAGATAGAAGAATTTAAATTAAGGATGGGATCAGACTAGACTTTTATTTATCACAATCCCACAGACAACTGAAGTATCAAAGTCTATATATCAATATGAATCAAAATTCACCAGCTAATCATCCTAAAATCGAGTAATTCTAAACCCAATCACTTAATTGATGAGTGAACGTATAAGTAGTATCTGAACTTTTAAACTAAAGGCGTAGTGTATCAGTGTGTAGTATCTGGTGTTAAAATTCATGCACTTCATTTACTTCTTGATTTGGCCAATCCATTTGTTAAAATTTGTTGTGAGAACATGTAAGAACCGNTATGAAAATTAAGTGATAAGCATATGAAAAATCAAAATAAGATAGAAGAATTTAAATTAGGGATGGGATCAGACTAGACTTTTATTTATCACAATCCCACAAACAACTGAAGTATCAAAGTCAATATATCAATATGAATCAAAATTCACCAACTAATCATCCTAGAATCGAGTAATTCTAAACCCAATCACTTAATTGATGAGTGAACGTATAAGTAGTATATGAACTTTTAAACTAAAGGCGCAGTGTATCAGTGTGTAGTATCTGGTGTGAGTTCACAAATCTTTTAAGAAAGGGTTAGAACTATCAGCGACTCAATGGATGAAAAGGACATCTTTAATTGATTATTGATTAAAATATTTCAGCTATAAAGAAGAGCAAAGAGTGACATATAAGTTCGCCCTTACCCCACATAGGCACATCTCGAACTTATATGCCACTTTGATGTTTCATATTTGTATCCAATAATGAAAATTTGTCATTCAAATAATGTAGCCAAGGGAATGAATTACCCAAAATCAAAAGCACATGATTAATGTTTAAGTTGTCTCATGGAAACTTTATGTGTGTATTTCTCATTTGAATGAATTACCACAAATGATTTCATGTTATAATATGTATTTTGAGGCAAAGGGAATGAATTACCCCAAATCAAAAGCACAACATTACTTGCTGAACTAGAACTAACAATATGGCTTGCATGCGTATTGTAAATTTTCCACAAAACAACTTCAACTTGTTGAATTTTGGAATATAATTCAACAGATGTGTACATTTTGGCAAAACCAAAATGTATGAATTTTATTTACATATATTTATACATATTGACACACAATAAGGGAGGGAGAGAAGAAGGGAGGAAAGGAGAGAGAGAGAGAGAGAGAGAGAGAGTTAATACATTTCAGTCTTGATGTGTGTTAGAAAATCCGTAGCGGTAGACTAATGAATTATGGTCTTAACATTGCAAGAGGATTCAACACGCACTCAGATGAAAGGGAAGCAACATGTGATGATGCCAGAAGTTTTTATGTGGAAAACCCATAAAAAGAAAAAATCATGAGACATGCCTAGTTATAAAAATCAACTATAAGTTGATGATGAAACAAGACCCTTGTCCCATAGACCGAAAAGGGCACTAGATTTTCCAAGTTACAACGTTGAATGACAACGTCTGATCAGCGGTGGTCGACGGTCGTCGATGGAGGTCGGCATTGGTTGCTGACAGTAAGTGTTGGTCGACGGTGATCAACAATGGCAGGAATAATGTTGGACTTGAGCTCCTTCTCCTCAAGTTCTCTCTTAAGCCTCCCTTTTATGTGAGGGGTGAAACTCTATTTATAATATTTTGGGTGCAATTAATGTAGGAATATTAACCATTTAGATTGGACGGTCTTGAGAGCTTCCCTCAATCATATGATATTTAATGGATATTTGAGTGACTTAACGATATCAAAATTGAGCAATCTTGTGCTCGTTAGATTTGTCTTGTCGAGACGCTCGATTTAACTATGAAATCGCTAGATTCGACATTCGATTGATCTTTCAAATGATTTTGAAAATCCTTCAAGAGTGGTTTAATGATTTGATTCTTGTTTGATCTGACTCAGATTAGACTAGTTTTTATATCATTGGGTTCTTCTCATCGAGCCGGTCAACTTGACTATAAGTTTACTGAAATTGAAGCTCTAGATGACTTTTTTTCAAGATTTGAAATTTCTTGCTCAAAATATTGCCTCGAGATTCATTTTGGATAATAAAAATTTGTTTATGGCATATTAATTGCCACCTTATTTTTGGGCGAGCACAATTTCATCGTTTGAAAATATTTAAGTTTAAATTTTTTCAATTTTTCAATTTATGCATATATATATATATATATATATATATATATATATATATATATATATANGCTACCACAACCATCTGACTGAGGCCTCCCTTCTTAGACAAAGGTATTGAGCTCTAACTCCAGCTCGATCTTATTTTGATTCTTCATTTACAATGGTTCAATTTCATACTTGATCAACCATGTAGATGTGTTTGTCTTGAGTAGATGAAGATTTAGAAACAAACCCCATGCAATTTGGTTGAGTCTAGACGAAGATCTTAAAGTTTTAGTGTGAATGATTCTCAGGTTAGGTCACTTGGGGATGGTAAAGGAGAGTCGTCAGATCGCACGTGTGTCCAACAAACAAAAGAGATCGAGTCGGATAGACTCCTTGTGCTTGAACCGCGGGCAGCTGAGTTGGATGGCGGTGACGAATGGGAGCACGCCGCGTGTGAGTTCGGAGCCTCCGTAGATTGAGTTAGCGCCGCGTAGGATAAATAGAAAAATATGGATTTTTTGAATTATTTTAAATGCATAAACTTCAAAAATTCATATCTTTCTCTAGAAAAATTACAAAAATAAAAAAACCCTCTTGCTCAGTGAACCGAGGATAATAATGTGGACTAAAAATAAAAAATTATTTTCTTATTCTCTGATTTTTAATGAATTAAATACACTCTATAGTATTTTAATTCATTATGATCAAATTTTGATCACCATGATTTGAAATTTTAAGAGTTTGTTCCTCATTACACAGACAATGTCCTCTGATTTTTCCAAAGTCAGAGGACATCTCTATGCTTCTAACCTTAATTTTCAAGCTAAGGTGACCATTTTGGATTATTTTATTTATATAAATTAAAGGATCATTTGAAAAAGTATGGAAATAATTTTAGTAGGTTTCCTATGGCCAGAGAAGTTTAGAAAAAATATCATCATGTCTTGAATTATCTTGTTAATTTCTATATTTAATTAAATGTTAATATCTTGTGTTAATTTATGTAAATTATATACTTATCCAAAATTGACAAAATTAATCCCACATTATTCATAAAAATCATATTTATCCACTGTAAAAATTTGAAAATTATTTGATTAATTTCAAGTATTAAAGTTGATTTTCTAAGGAACCTTGTATTTTTATACAAAAATAATTATATTAAATTTAATACACTTGGGAAAATTATGAAATGTAGTTTTCTAATTTCCTTGTGATTAGAGACACTTGGGAATAATAAAAATTATTTTTAGAAAAATACTTAATTTTTTAGCTTTATTTTGAATTTTAAAATAATTAAAAATAATTAAATATTCAAAATTATCAAAATATTTCAAAATGTGTCTAATTGTTTTCTGATCACATGGGACTCATTAAAAAATTTTTTCTTAATTTTCCTAAATTAAAATAAATTTTAAAAGCTTAAAAATGAATTTTCCTTATTTTTCTCATTAAAATAATTATAATGATTAAATTAAAAATCATAAAAATACAAAATTTGATTCTCTATGTTTTTTGAACTCAGAGGAGTTTAATAAAAATATAAAAATAAATTTGGTTATTAAAACATTATTTCTACTTGATTAAATCATTAAAACTTGTTAATAATTAAATATAATAATAATAATTTAATTTAAAAAAATCATGAAATTTTGTATAAGTATTTATTTGACCAAGGGAAATCTCTAATGATTTTCTCATAACTAAAAAAAAACTTCATTTTGTAAAGTCAATTAAATCAATTTCTAAGTAATCATATTTTCCTCTAACATTATATATACCTCATGGATATGACACTCTAAACCCTCAAAGTTATTTGAGTTGTGGTTAATGAGTTATGAGGTGAAGTGCCCCAATGACAAAATATTCATTTTAGACTTTAGCATTGTAATCAAAATTTAGGACTAACTAAGCGAAAATGGGTAATTTTGATCGTAATAAATATGATTGGATGATTGAAATACAATGGGACTAAAAGGTAGAAACTCACTCACCACATTTGCACATCTTCAACAAGATCATAATTCTCCTAATATTTGTGACTTGGAAGTTAATTAAGATCAAATGATTCTTAAGTGATGGGCTTAAGATAGAAAATATGATAGTTTCCTTACCTTGAGCCTAAGATTGATGATGATGTGATCTTTCGATAAGAATACATATCACCTAAATCAAAATTTTAATAATCACCATTCCACCTATCATGATTATTAAGGGCTTAGTAGTGACATGGACTCGATATCTACACTCAATTAATCGTATTTAGAAGATAACATGATTATAAATTAACATCTTTAAATATTACAAGCATGACCTTAATTGCGGGCACTATAATCTTTAAATGACCTAAATTTGCCTTAAGGGCACCCACTCGTATAACTTTTAAACAAAACATCAATTGGTTAATTGGGTGTCATATCCTTGGGATAATTAAACTGTCAAGTTTCACTGAGTAACGGGGTAGTCACACTTTGACCTTAGATGATTAATAGAACAATATGATAAGTTTAAAATGAACTCGGGATATTTCAAGAGATATTCAAAATGGTCCAGGGTCATGCCTTGAGCATTTTTGAAATCTATTGAACATCCTAAATGGCAAATTGGACTTGTCATATTTTTGTTCTAAAACCATCCACTAGGATATTCTGAGATTCAATAAAGTCATAACTCGGGGTTTGATAGCTAAATCTTCATTTACTCCTGCAATTTAAATTTTCTGTGAAATTATATACATGTTTTGCAAGTACTAACCTTTCAGGTGGAGGAACGAGAAGAATTGACAGGTACGTTTTAAAATTAATGCACTTACCTTTTTGTACTTCTTGTCTCGAGCTTGCATGTTAAACAATGATGTCACCCTGCATAAAAACCAAAACTACTAGAATAACCACAAAATCAAAACCAAAACTAAAACTAAAAATCAACCAAGATAATATTCACCGCTGCAACATTCAAAATATAAAACAACTCAAATTTTAATCACAAATATCACAAAACAACAATTACAACTAAATTAAAATGTCTCTATCGGATGATCGGGAATCCCTCGAAAGAGGTAACCTATGGTTGCTAGCGAGATTTCCTGCGGTTTAAATGAAAGTATTGAGCTCATTGAATTGAGTTTAATAAATTCATTTGGACTAAGTGAATCCAAAAGAAAATAGTGTTATCAAGACGAGGGAACCGTAAGATTCTAACCGGTGTCACTCTAATCAACTGTAATAGACCCCATATCATTTAAAGAACTATAACCATAAAAACTTCTGATTTGACATTATAACCTGAGACATTATAAAACTTAAACTCGTCATGACGAGAAACTTGAAGTTAGCATTATGGGCAGCACGACCATATTTAATAGCAAGATGATCTACAACAACACATTCTTCCTTAGATTAATCAACAAGTCATAGGATTTCGAGGTTTTTTGTTTATGCAACATAAATACTCAACTGTTCTTTAGGCCTTTGTATAGCTCTCTTGTACAAAATAAGCCCTAACTCGTTTTATGATTCTGAGGTTGTCGTTCGTCACTACTTAAATCCTCACATCTTCCAGACTATTTGTGTGATCGTTTCACGCAAATGTAAGCCTTAATTAATAAAATTTGCAGAATGCAACACTTAAATAATTTCTCTCAAAAACTGAAGCCAAACCATAGGGTAGCTCGGAAAGTCACCGAGGTTTGCCTCTGGGTCTGTGACATCCCCTAGTTCTTCATTCTTTGAATTCTACAATAAATGTTCCAAATTTAAGTCATTCTCCTTTTACACATCTTTGTCCGATTTTGTTGAAAAGTCATATACATTTGACCTCTTTGCATATAATATTCTCTGACTTTTATCGTGAGTTTTCTTAGGTGACTCCGATTATTTAAGATGTAATTAACTATAGAGGTTTGCCCTTATAAGAAGTTTTTTCGAACCCAACTTAATATAAACTCTATTTAATTCTTCGTATTAAATAGGAGAACTTATCAATAAATAAAATAGTTTCCGCAGACCAAACATATATAATATATTTCTTAGTTTATTCGATCGAGCATCACCCTCAAGTTTTCTGTTTATCTTTCGGGATAGATACAGTGTTTGAGGTATAACACTATTTCATTTAAACAATGAAAGATATGAGATCAGTTTGATTTCATATTTTTCTAAACTTCTAAACTTATATCAATAAATAAAATGGGCGACGGGATTCAGTTTCCGGCGGGTTCCAACGGGCAAATCCTTAACTAAAATTGTGCCGACAATATATATATATATATATATATATATATATATATATATATATATATATANCTTGCCTTAGGGGCACCCACTCGTATAACTTTTAAACGAAACATCAATTGATTAATTGGGTGTCATATCCTTGGGATAATTAAACTGTCAAGTTTCACTGAGTAACGGGGTAGTCACACTATGACCTTAGATGATTAATGGAACAATATGATAAGTTTAAAATAAACTCGGGATATTTCAAGAGATATTCAAAATGGTCCAGGGTCATGCCTCGAGCATTTTTGAAATCTATTGAACATCCTGAAGGGCAAATTGGACTTGTCATATTTTTGTTCTAAAATCATCCACTAGGATATTCTGAGATTCAATAAAGTCATAACTCGAGGTTTGGTAGCTAAACCTTCGTTTACACCTGCAATTTAAATTTTCTGTGAAATTATATACATGTTTTGCAAGTACTAACCTTTCAGGTGGAGGAACAAGAAGAATTGACAGGTACATTTTTAAATTAATGCACTTACCTTTTTGTACTTCTTGTCTCGAGCTTGCATGTTAAACAACGATGTCACCCTGCATAAAAACCAAAACTACTAGAATAACCACAAAATCAAAACCAAAACTAAAACTAAAAATNCATGGACGTGTGTTGCGGCAAGACAATGTGTTGCGGTGGAGCGATGCGTCGTGGCGATGCGTTGCGATGAAGGGTCGTGGCGGGGAGTTGAGACGAGGCAACATGTTGCGGCAGCGATGTGTTGTAGCGGTGTGCTGCGAGGATGCGTGGCAGAGGTGCTTTGCGGCGACACGTTGTGGGATGTGTCGTGGCGACGCGTTGCGGCGTTGAGTTGAGGCGATGCGCTGCAGCGATGGGTCGCGGTGGGCGATGCGACGCGTTGCAGTGGTACGACACATTGGGTGTCCAATGTCAGGTAAAAAGACTACTGTGGGGATAAATCGAGAGTGAACTTTAACTTTGCTGAGACTATGCATCAAAATGTTACTCAATGATGTTCACCTACATAGGAGGAGCCAACGGAAGTCCACCGATGACTTATTAACCCATCCGAGGTTGTTTGTTGGAGCATTGCTTGCTTACAAGCCTGTGTGAAATGGTTTAGGTGTAGTCCACAAAGGACTGTTAACCTATACAAGTTTGTTTATGGAAGTTAAAACTCGACGATGTTAACCCATATGGAAGAGTTTAGATCAAATCCATCTGGGATTGATCATGCTTCGACTAAGATACAACCGAAGTTGTGTATTTCTCAGGTCGAGAGCATGAAGTGACTTGTGAATGAGTCATTTCTCTTTCTAAAGATATCCTTTATGTAGAGGAGAGTAAATAAATAATATTTCAGATTCATTGATCATGTATGAGTTGCGATGTATTAACATATGTGGGCTACATGACTTGGGTGTTACTGACAGTACTTGTGAAGATTTTCTGCATTCCAAGTCCGGGGTAAGATTTTTTTATCTGAATACTTGAGCTTGAAGGTTTCAGGCTTGATCATGACAGCCACGATATATGGGTCTTCCCAGAGGTGATAATTTATTGCATTGGGGAACATGGTCGGCAACTTCAATACTATGCAAGACCAAGTCACTGACGGAGATATGTCGATGCTTGACTCTCCGGTTGAAGTGGCGAGCAACTTTTTGGGGGTAGGAAGCAGCTCTAAGATGGGTCACATTGCGTGTTTCTAATAGGAGATCCAAATGTTGTCGAAGCTTTTCCTCGTTGTTATCTGAGTTGAAAGTCCTAACTCGCAATTTTGGAACTCTGATATCAACCGAAATAACAACCTAAGTGCTGAAACACAAGTTATATGGAGTTTTCCCAATTGGAGTTCGCGTGGTAGTGCGATAGTCCTAAAGGACATTGTTCAACTCTTCTACCCACTGCCCCTAGCCTTCTCAAAACGACTCTTCAACCCCCTTAATTACTGTCTGATTTGTCACCTCTATATGTCCATTTGTTTGGGGATGCGTCATGGCAGTGTGCACCAATTGAATGTGAAGATCCTTGTAAAATGATATGAATTGAGTCTCATTATTAGTGATAATCTTTGCGGGGAGCCCAAAGCGATAGATGATATTTTTCCTGACAAACTATTTGTCATTTGTTTCAGTGATCTTGGCGAGTGGCTCTGCTTCTACCCATTTAGTGAAGTAGTTGACAACTAAGATGATAAATTTTCATTGTCTAATATCTTTTGGAAATTGTCCCATTGGTCAAAAGGCCATAGACTCATAAATGATGTGAGTTCTACCGGCGGTGCATGCATAAAATTGGAATGTAGTTGACAACTCTTGCATTTTTGTCCAAACTCTAACGTGTCTTGCTTAATTGTGGGACAGTAGAAACATTGCCTCATTATTTTAAGAGCAAGTGCCTTGCCACCAAGATGCTCCCCACATATTCTGGATTGAACTTTTTGTAGAGCGTAATTGGCTTCAGATGGAGGAAGACACTTAAGATATTGACCTACAAATGTCTTTTATACATTTCATCCCCTATAAGGATGAAGTTGGCAGCCATTCGTCAGATGCAAATTGATGTAGTAGCTTCATCTAGCAGTGTTTCGTCACAGAGGAATGAGAGGATGAGATCCATCGAAGATGGCTCCCATGGGTCATCTATAGACAGTATCACCCATGAGTCATGGATGCTAGAAAAATGTATCTCCTCAATACACCTTCTTTATATAAAGATCTCCATTCGTTAAAATTTCAAGATAAGAGAGGGCTTCAACTTAGGTGTTATGCTCTCAAAGTATGTGAATGAGCTGACATGTTTTAATTTGGGCAAGAAGTGTTTTTATCATACTGAGATATTACACCAGTTGTGAGTTATGAGCCTCAAATTCTCCTTCTACTTAGGATGCGATGAATTGAGAATCAGTGTATATAATCATGTTCTGTACTTCACTGTCGATGAAAAACTTTAATCTGGTAACAAGTGCTTCATATTTGACAACATTATTGGTGGTTGGGAATTTCAAACGAAGTCTGTACTCCAAAATATATTGCTTTGGGGAGAAGAGTAGTATGTTGCACCAGCTCCTGAGTTTTTGGATGCTCTGTCTAAGTATAGTGTCCACTGAGGAGGCCGTGGAAGAGAAAAGAGAGGTTTATCAGAGGTTGACACTGTACATTCTACCACAAAGTCGGTCAACACCTGTGATTTGATGTATGGTCGTGGTAAATAGCGGATGTCAAATTCTCCTAATTTTACTGACCATTTAACTAATCTTCCAGATTCTTCTGGTTTTTGTAGGATAGCCTTCAAAGGGAGTTGTGAGTAGACACTGATAGTGTTAGCTTGGAAGTACGGACAAAGACTCCTTGCTGAGAATACCAGGGCTAGTGCAGTCTTGTCTGCCATCAGATAATGACTTTCT
Source organism: Phalaenopsis hybrid cultivar (assembly GCA_002079205.1). Classification (NCBI taxonomy): domain Eukaryota; kingdom Viridiplantae; phylum Streptophyta; class Magnoliopsida; order Asparagales; family Orchidaceae; genus Phalaenopsis; species Phalaenopsis hybrid cultivar. Next base: position 128,077 of record JXCR01109940.1, read on the forward strand.
ATGTCAAAGAAAATCTTGCTGACGTAGTATATTAGTTTTTCTACTGAAATTTCCTTTTTGATAAGCACGAAGCTTATTGCTTGAGGTGAAATAGATAAATAAAAATATAACATCACTCCTTGGACGGGCTTTGAGAGAAGGGGCAGTGAAGCCAAGTATGCCTTGAGTTGCTCAAAAGCAATTTGACGGTTATCTATCTATTGAAAACCAGTGTTCCGAGCACCTCCAAGTATCTTGAAGAATGACAGATACTTATCCTCATAACAAGCTAAGAAATGAGATAGAGCGGCTATATGATCATTCAAGCATTGCACCTCCTTGATGTTCCTTGGGGGAAACATATCTCTCAGTGCCTTGATTTTATCTAAGTTTGCCTCAATTCCACGATGGGTAACCATGAATCCCAGAAACTTTCCTGATGTAACTCCGAAAGCATATTTAGCTGGGTTAAGTTGTAAATCGTATTGACGAAGGAGTTGGAAACATTTCTCCAGATGAGAAATGTGTTGGGATGCTTCCAAGATTTTTACTAACATGTCATCAATATAAACCTTTATTGTACGCCCGAGAAGGTTTTTGAAGACCTTGTTCATGAGTCTTTGATAAGTTGCATTGAAATTTTTTAACCCGAATCACATAACCTGATAACATTATAAGCCCTTATTTATTTGAAAAGAGATGGCCTCCTCGTCCATTAGGTTCATCTTTTTTTGATTTTATCCTGAGTATGCATTCATAAAGCTTAGCATCTGATGTCCAGACGGGGCATCGATGAGTTGATCTATGCGCGGAAGGGAAAAACTATCCTTCGGGCAAGCTTTGTTGAGGTCTGAAAAGTCGACACACATTCTCCATGAACCATTAGTTTTTTTCCCCATGACAATATTGGTTAACCATGCAAGATGATGTACTTCTCGTATGAACTTTGCTTCAAGAAACTTGTTGACTTCTTGTTCAATAGCTTGTAAGTGATATGGGGCAAAATTTCCCTTCTTCTAGATTATCGGTTTAAAAGTCAGATTTACCTTTAAAGAGTGCATGATTATTTCAGGGTCAACTCCAGACATGTTGGCAGAGTCCATGAAAAAATGTCTTGGTTCCTTTGGAGAAGATCCACATACTTCGGCCTTTGCTCATCGGAGAGTAGGGAACCAAGCTACACTATTCTCAAGGGATGTTCGTTAGAGAGTCAGATTTAAACTAAGTATTCCACGGGAGAAGCCCATTGAGATACATCTTCATCTTAAAGATTGAAGTTCTCAATGTTAACTGTCATTGATGGGCATGGCTGAGCTTGTCTGAGGTAGCATGATTGTGTTGTTTATTGATCACCTCACTCTACACTGATCCCTGCTGGGGTTGGAAACTTGTTCTTCAAGTGTGTTACAAAAGCCACGATGTCAAAGATTGATTGCAGTGGTCTCCCAAAGATGACATTATATGCTGATTCTGATTTGATAACGATGAACTGGACTGAGTGAGTTATCGGTCGAGGAAAATCTCCCAAGACAACAAGGAGATTNTTCCGGATTTAAAATTACCGCATAAGCAACAAACATATTCCACTGGTGTGGTTCCCGCCCGACAATAAAGACAACTCGAGTCCACCCAAATTGAAAGAGGACGGTCACGTTCCATTTCTAATTTCCCGGCCGTCCAAATTCCAAATCAATCTCCAGTCCCTCCTTTTCCCTCCGTACAGTTAAATACCTGTCGGTCTGTTACCTACGGATAAAATCCAAGCTACAAATCGTCGGCAAGAAGGTTTTTATCTCTCAGTGCGCGCTCTTTCTGTATCTCACTTTCGCATGGAGTGAAGGTAGAGTCACTTTCGCATGGAGTGAAGGTAGAGTCACTTTCGCATGGAGTGAAGGTAGAGTCACTTTTGCACGGAGGCGCAATAGAGTTCAGTCGGCAGAAGTTGCTTCGACTTTATCTCTGCTAAAGTCTCTCTGAGCTGAGAAGAGCAGAGACGTTTCTTTTATTCTTCCACTCGGGCATAACTCTTCAACCTTGTTTCAGAAAGACAACCTGCTGCGGAAACTGCTTTAGAAAGTATTTCCATTTAAGGAATTTTGGGCATAATATGCTTCTACAATCCTTAAATCAACTCTTTTTTATTTTGTACCTTCGCAGATTTGCTTCATCTGTTGCATTTTTAGCTCACCCCAACCCCATGAAATATTTCTGGATTCTTAGCATTTTTAGTCTGCTGTTGGTGGGTTGCTCTCGCGGCTTTGATTTGAATTGGACGGAGGTGGTCTTCAATGGCGAGGTGTCTGTCGGTGGGTCTCCGCTCTTCGTACCACTTACTCTCATTCAATCGGCTGCAGCTAAAGGAGCTGGTAATAGAGCTGCGGTTTTTTTTTCCTGATACCTCACTGTCGTGTTCTATGACCTCACTTTCAAGTTATTCTAGTCATGGTTGTGAAAGTTAGATCTGAGTTATAATATCCGGATAACGATGTCTTTTTTTATTTTTTGTTTATCTTTTTATTCACAGCGCATAAATCTCTCAAGTTTATTTCTTTTGTGATATTTTCTTATAATTTATGTTCTATTGTACTTGGGGTGTTAGTATTTTGTTGCAACTTTAACGTTTTAATTTTTTGTGTCATTGATTTTTGTATTTGTACAGGTGACAACGAAATCACTGTTACAAAAGTAAGATTCACTTTTTGGATAAGTTTACACGAATCACAAAACTCATGATACCTTAGAAAAATTAAGGTTCTGTTTGGGACAACAGCAGCTTATCCAACTTATCCAGATAAACAAATTATCCAGCTTATTCAGATAAGCAACTTATTTTGATAAGCTGTTGATTCAGATAAGCTGACTGACTGTTTAATGTTTATATTTGAAAAACAACTGATTTGCAGGTGTTTCTTGATAAATAACCATTCTGTCTTTGATCTGGATAAGTTGACTAGCTGTTTTGTTTGTGCATTTGAAAAATAACTGATTTGCAGCTGTTTCCGGATAAATGACCATTTTGCCACTGTACAGTTGTGCTGTTTGGAACAAGACTGTAATGACTATATATTTGATAATTTAGAACAAAAAAAATCACTTCATAATAGTACAAAAAAGTATATACACATCAATTAAGAGTGAGTATAAAAAAACCTAAAAAAAGAAAAAAAAACATATTAAAAATAAAAATAAAAATATGATAATATTCATTTTAAAAAGCAGAAGTATATCACAAACAACGTTGTTCTATAGGGATAATATCAAACCCTTATCACTATTGACAGTGAAATCGGCTAGACTGTCTGCCCACCTGAAGAAGCAATACTTCTCAGGACTATATGCCCACCGCGGGCATCTGTAGAACTCTCTCCCATAACTATGTGCCTGACGTGACGTCAGTAATGATATTTATAGTCCGCAGTGGCAGAATATTTGTCGGGAGGTCCCTGAAATCCGAGAGATCATTTTCCTTCAAAGATATAATTGAGCATCTATTAATCATAACAGAGAGATGAAATTCGCTGGATAAATATACAAGGAAATGGAAATAAATGGAAACTATTCAAGCATAAATTAACCAAAAAATTAAGTGGGTGTGAGGGCTCAGAGAACTCACCACACCAACCAACGAATATCACTACAAGAAGACAATAGACCTTGTAAAAAAATAAGATTTTTGGTTGACTTTTAACTACTTAAAACCAATCTCGCGTGTCACATATGCATATCACCAAAGAAAACCATACAAAAGATTCTCAAAAATCATATCGACGAAAATACAAGAGGAATTTGATTGCCTTCATTAGGATTTCACATGTAACACCAACCAATAACGACTGACAGACTATTCAAAGAACCCATAAGGTCAAATGTCTTATCGTCGACCTCACAAGCCCACGAAAAAGGCAAAGAAACAATGCAAACACGTGAAAATCACAAAACCAATAATATAAGCAGACATGGGGGCTCAGAGACTCACTACTCTAACAAACAAATATGTCACTACAAGAAGACAGTAGACCTTGTAAAAAAATGGAGTCCTTAGTTGCCTTTTACCCACTTAAAACCAACATCGCGTGTCCCATATGCGTATCACACAGAAAGGCCATCCAAAAGATTAAAAAAAATCATGTTGCTGAAAATAGAAGAGAAATTCAGTTGTCTTTATTAGAATTTCACATGTGACACCAACCAACAACAACTGACAGACCATTCGAAGATCCCAGAAGGTCAAACGTCTCATCGTCGACTTCTCAAGTCCATAAAAATAATAAAAAAAAAACAAATGAAGAAAAGCTCTTTCAAAATGTGAATAATATAAAATCAATACTAATAATGTTACAACATACATAAAAAAATACATAGAGTCTAGAAATTAAATATGAAACGTTCGATCAACATCCAACGATAACATATGTGATCCGCTCTCTCAAAGCTATCATTTCCACTGCACCATCATCCTGGGTTTCAAATTCCAGTGACTCCCTCTTTGTTAGTGATATAGAATGTCCGACGTGAAATTCAAATGCTTTCAACGGGTCCTGCATCTGATCGTCGTCTACTATAATGAAGTCTGGATCCGATCGAGAGTAATGCTGTTGAATATAGCTGTGGAGCGCCATCGTGACCACCACAATATATAATTTTTTTGAAAACGGGGACGTCAACATATTACATAAGATGACTCTTTTTTCTTACATACCCTAAATGTTCTTTCAATCACGTCGCATATTGTTAAACATTTCTTTTCTTCTACATGTAACACCGCTTGATCTCTTAAAATCTGCAATGTGGTATTTTGTATATGGAAATAGCTTCAGATACCCCATCTGTAAATGATATCCAACATCGACCAAATATTATTTACTTATTTGGAAAATCATTATTAGTAACATTTGATAAAAATACTAATGCGGTATATAAATTAACGAAGCTGGAGGTGGGTGAGGGAAGTGTTGTTTATTATTTTTTGGTGTATAAACAAAAATTCGATTATCGTGTGCACTCCCTCCCCATTCGACTATCACAAATGTGAAACACATGTTGAAGTCACATATGACTATCACATTTTTTGTGAGTGATCCAAACCGACCAATATGTACACGATCTTTTCATGGTTTGGTAGTCGTGGATCAACGTTGGTACCATCAATGACTCCAATACAATTCTATTAAAATAGGTAAAAGATGTTGTTGCTAACAAACTAATTAGATTCAGATGTGAATGTAATGCGTGAATTAAATTTACCTTAAAGAATGACAATTTTTGCAGGAGTCGTCTCGAATGATGGATCCTCCGGTCTAATTATCTATGTCGCTAAACTGACTAGTGCTTTCAGACACACGAAGAAATATCAGTTGATTGTCTCAGATGAATGTTGGAAAAACTCTATCGCTTATCTCATTGATTCATTTTGCGTTAGAATGTAGAGTATTATTGCTAACATCTTCCTTATAGTCGTTTTGGAGGAACCGTTGAGCCCATGGTTGCTGTGAAGTTCTTGGAGGAGATCTAAAAAAATGGGTACTGACATGCAGAATATATTATTGAACATTGTGGGATGTCCTTCTAGCATCTCATCATCCCATTTATTATCAATGAAGGACAATGTAATGCATGGAGTTCGATCCACAGTAGAGTGGTAGCATTCATACAATATTATCATAACCACCGCAGCAGCTCTATTTGAGCGAAGTCGCTGCCAATCCATTCTGCAAAAGAGTTTTGTTAATATTCATGAATATCTTCTTGCGGTGATATAATAACATGAAAAAATATAAAAAACTTAATAGTAACTGCTCCGTATCAGAAATAACGTGCCATCAAACAATGTCATTACATAATCATTTATCTATCAAATAGTGTTATCACAGAGTCATTTTTTCATAAACAAACGTAAGTATTGGACACAGAGCTTGGGGCACAGTTTTATGAATATCTGCCTACGAGTCGGGTCCTTAGGTAACTTAACTGAGTTTAGATAGAATGTCGAATTAGCCAAAAGTTTAGAATGTGAATCTAAAACTCCAAGAAAGTCATCTGTGGTGGTGTTATTTGAAGGACCAAAACGAGCTACATATACTTCTATCAGCTTATCTATTGAACTTCTGACGAAGGAGTCCTTTTCCTTTTCTCCACCCTGTGCCGCTTTGATTGGCCTGTGGACTCGAGCTCCCTCAAGTTTATGCTCTGGTCTTCGCTTGACCTAGTAACCTGTTCGGCTGCCATTTTTACACTATGTTTGTTACAACAANAGAAACCTTATTATATAGGGGATCGAAACAAATATAATGATGAAATGATGTTGGGTCAACAAGAATGAACACTGGTTGCGTCGGGCTGTCGACGTAAAACCAAGCACTTTGTGGGAGGCAACCCATAGTTATCAGTGTGTTTTTGCTTTAATTGTTGTNATCAAAAATGATAAAATGCTTACTACTGAATGTAATCATTGTCATCCTTATAGAAATTTTCTGCAAACCATCAAGCAAATCTTCCCTATAAATTTTGGATGGATACCCTACAAACTGAATTTCATCTCAACAATAGAATGATTGCCAAAACCACAAATAATATTTCTACCTATGAACAAGCTCATCGTTCCCCACCATTCTTATATCAGATCTCATCCACAGAAAAAAAAAAACATATATATAAATGCAATAGACGAGACTGCATAACAACCATGCCGAACAAGTTCACCATTCTTATATGAGATCTCATCAATAATAATAATAAAAAAAACCCTAGGTTGTTTCGGTCGAAAGGGTTTCAAGTGAAGAATGAGAGGGAGAGGCAGCCGACCCAAGATGCGAGAAANGTCGAAAGTGATAAATGCTTACTACTAAATGTAATCATTGTCATCATTGTAGAAATTTTTTGTAAAACATCAAACAAATCTTCCCTAAAAATTTTGAATAGATACCCTATAAATTGAATTTCATCTCAATAATAGATTGTCAAAACCACCAATAATATTTTTACCTATGAACAAGTTCACCGTTTCCCATCATTCCTATATCTGATCTCATCCACAGAAAAAAAAAACATATATATAAATGCAATAGACGAGACTGCATAAGAGCCATGCCGAACAAGTTCACCATTCTTATATGAGATCTCATCAATAATAATAATAAAAAACCTTAGGTTGTTTCGGTCGAAAGGGTTTCAAGTGAAGAATGAGAGGGAGAGGCAGCCGACCCAAGATGCGAGAAAGTTCGAGAGAGGTAATGGGAATGGGGAGACGGGGGTTAGGGTTATCCTTAGATAGTATAAATGTTAAAATATTTTAATTATAAAACTTATATTATATTATTATATAAATATATAATACTCATATAAGAAATATTGATATATTATTTTTAATTTTTTGTTAATATAATCATTAATTGAATTTAATTTTATAAATATGACAATTTATCTTTTTTTTAAAATTATTAATTAAAATTTACAATATTTAATTTTATGAATATTTATTATGTATATATTTATTTACTTATTTATTTTCGAGCTAATTCAAGCCGAACACGAGCGAACAAATTTTTGCTCGTGCTCGGCTCATTTACATTTTGAGCTTAAAATTTATTCGTGTTCAACTCGTAAGACTTAACAAATGAGCCGAACACGAGAAAAACGAGCCAAATTGACTGCCCTAACCCTCTCCTACCGGTGGTTTCCGGATTTAAAATTACCGCACAAGCAACAAACATATTCCACTGGTGTGGTTCCCGTCCGACAATAAAGACAACTCGAGTCCACCCAAATTGAANATTAGACTTAACAAATGAGCCGAACACGAGAAAAACGAGCCAAATTGACTGCCCTAACCCTCTTCTACCGGTGGTTTCCGGATTTAAAATTACCGCATAAGCAACAAACATATTCCACTGGTGTGGTTCCCGTCCGACAATAAAGACAACTCGAGTCCACCCAAATTGAAAAAGGACGGATCACGTTCCATTTCTAATTTCCCGGCCGTCCAAATTCCAAATCAATCTCCAGTCCCTCCTTTTCCCTCCCAACAGTTAAAAACCTGTCGGTCTGTTACCTACGGATAAAAATCCAAGCTACAAATCGTCGGCAAGAAGGTTTTTATCTCTCAGTGCGCGCTCTTTCTGTATCTCACTTTCGCATGGAGTGAAGGTAGAGTCACTTTCGCACGGAGGCGCAATAGAGTTCAGTCGGCAGAAGTTGCTTCGACTTTATCTCTGCTAAAGTCTCTCTGAGCTGAGAAGAGCAGAGACGTTTCTTTTATTCTTCCACTCGGGCATAACTCTTCAACCTTGTTTCAGAAAGNTAGTCAGTTTCGCACGGAGGCGCAATAGAGTTCACTCGGCAGAAGTTGCTTCGACTTTATCTCTGCTAAAGTCTCTCGGAGCTGAGAAGAGCAGAGACGTTTCTTTTATTCTTCCACTCGGGCATAACTCTTCAACCTTGTTTCAGAAAGACAACCCGCTGCGGAAACTGCTTTAGAAAGTATTTCCATTTAAGGAAATTATGGGCATAATATGCTTCTACAATCCTTAAATCAACTCTTTTTTATTTTGTACCTTCGCAGATTTGCTTCATCTGTTGCATTTTTAGCCCACCCCAACACCATGAAGTATTTCTGGATTCTTAGCTTTTTTATTCTGCTGTTGGTGGGTTGCTCTCGCGGCTTTGATTTGAATTGGACGGAGGTGGTCTTCAATGGCGAGGTGTCTGTCGGTGCGTCTCCGCTCTTCGTACCACTGACTCTCATTCAATCGGCTGCAGCTAAAGGAGCTGGTAATAGAGCTGAACCTCGGTTTTTTTTTTCCTGATACCTCACTGTCGTGTTCTATGACCTCACTTCCAAGTTATTCTAGTCATGGTTGTGAAAAGTTAGATCTGTGTTATAATATCCGGATAGCGATGCCTTTTTTTATTTTTTGTTTATCTTTTTATTCACAGCGCATAAATCTCTCAAGTTTATTTCTTTTGTGATATTTTCTTATAATTTATGTTCTAGTGTATTTGGGGTGCTAGTATTTTGTTGCAACTTTAACGTTTTAATTTTTTGTGTCATTGATTTTTTTTATTTGTACAGGCGACAATGAAATCACAGTTCCAAAAGTAAGATTCACTTTTTGGATAAGTTTACACGAACAAAGAACTCAAGATGCCCTAGAAAGATTAAGGTTCTGTTTGGGACAATAGTAGCTTATCCAGACAAACAAATTATCCAGCTTATTCAGATAAACACCTTATCTTGATAAGCTGATCTGGATAAGCTGACTGGTTGTTTAATGTTTGCATTTGAAAAACAGTTGATTCGTAAGTGTTTCTGGATTAATAACCATTCTGTTCTTGATCTGGATAAGTTAACTAGCTGTTTTGTTTGTGCGTTTGAAAAATAATTGATTTGCAGCTGTTTCCGGATAAATGACCGTTCTGCCACCGTACAGTTGTGCTGTTTGCAACAGGACTATAATGACTATATATTTCATAATTTAGAACAAAAAAAATTACTTCATAATAGTACAAAAAAGTATATACACATCAGTTAAGAGTGAGTATCAAAAAACCTAAAAAAAGAAAAAAAAACTTATTAAAAATAAAAATAAAAATATGATAATATTCATTTTAAAAAGCAGAAGAAGTATATCACAAGCAATGTTGTTCTATAGGGATAATATCAAGCACATCACTATTGACAGTGAAATCGGCCGGACAACCTGCCCACCCGAAGAAGCAACACTTCTCATGACTATATGCCCACCTCGGTCATCTGTTGAACTCTCTCCCGTAGCTATGTGCCTGACGTGATGTCAGTAATGAAGTGTATAGTCCGCAGTGACAAAGCACTCGTCGGGAGGTCCCTGCAATCCTAGAGCTCATCTTCCTTCAAAGATATAATTGAGCATCTATTAGTCATAGCAAAGAGATGAAATTCGTTGGATAAATATACAAGGAAATAAAAATAAATGGAAACTATTCAAGCATAAATTAACCAAAAAAAAAAGTGGGCGTGGGGGCTTAGAGAACTCACTACACCAACCAACGGATATGTTGTTACAAGAAGATAATAGACCTTGTAAAAAAATAGGGTTTTTGGTTGACTTTTACCTACTTAAAACCAATCTCGCGTGTGTCACATATGCATATCACCAAAGAAGACCATCCAGAAGATCCTAAAAAATTATATCGACCAAAATACAAGAGGAATTTGATTGTTTTCATTAGAATTTCACATATAACACCAACCAATAGCGACTGACAGACCATTCGAAGAACCCATAAGGTCAAATGTCTCATCGTCGACCTCACAAGCTCACAAAAAAGGCAAAAAAACAATGCAAACACATGAAAATTAGAAAACTAATAATTTAAGCAGACATGGGGGATTGGAGACTTACTACACTAACAAACGAATCTGTCACTACAAGAAGACAATAGACCTTGTAAAAAAAATAGAGTCCTTGGTTGCCTTTTACCCATTTAAAACCAACATTGCATGTCCCATATGCGTATCACACAAAAAGGCCATCCAGAAGATTTTCAAAAATCATATCGCTGAAAATATAAGAGAAATTTAGTTGTCTTCATTAGAATTTCACATGCGATACCAACCAATAACAACTGACAGATCATTTGAAGACCCCAGAAGGTCAAACATCTCATCGTCGACCTCTCAAGTCCATAAAAATAATTAAAAAAAAACAAATGAAGAAAAGCTCTTTCAAAATGTGAATAATATAAAATCAATAGTAACATAGAGTCTAGAAATTAAAGATGAAACTACCGGTCAACATCCAATGATAACATATGTGATCTGCTCTCTCAAAGTTGTCATTTCCACTGCACCATCATCCTAAGTTTCAAATTCAAATGACTCCCTCTCTGTCATTGTTATAGATTGTCCGACGTGAAATTCAAATGCTTTCAAATGGGTCCTGCATCTGATCGTCGTCTGTTATAATGAAGTCTGGATTCGATCGAGAGTAATGCTGTTGAATATAGTTGTGGAGCGCCATCGTGGCCACCACAATATATACTTTTTTTGAAAACGGGTACGTTAACATATCACGTAGGACGATTCTTTTTTCTTCCATACCCTAAATGTTCTTTCAATCACGCCGCATATTGTTAAACATTTCTTTTCTTCCACATGTAACGCCGTTTGATCTCTTAAAATCTGCAATGTGGTATTTTGTTTATGGAACTAGCTTCAGATACCCCATCTGTAAGTAATATCCAACATCGACCAAATAATATTTACTTATTTGGAAAATCAGTATTAGTAACATTTGATAAAAATACTAATGCGGTATATAAATGAACGAAGCTAGAGGTGGGTGAGGGAAGTGCTGTTTATTATTTTTTGTCGTATAAGCAAAATGTCGATTATCATGTGCACTCCCTCCCCATCCGACTATCACAAATGTGAAACACATGTTGAAGTCACATACGACCATCACTTTTTTTGTGGGTGATCCACACCGGCCAATGCACACGATCTTTTCATGGTTGGGTAGTCGTGAATCAACGTGGGTACCATCAATGACTCTAATACAGTTCTGTTAAAATATTTAAAGATGTTATTGTTAACAAACTAATTAGATTAAGATGTGAATGTAATGCGTGAATTAAATTTACCTTAAAGAATGACAATTTTTGCAGGAGTCATCTCGAATGATGGATCCTCCGGTCTAATTATCTATGCCGCTAAATTGACTAATGCTTTCAGACACACGAAGAAATATTGGCTGATTGTCTCAGATGAATGCTGGAAACACTCCATCGCTTCTCTCATTGATTCATTCAGCGTTAGAATGTAGAGTGTATTGCTAAAACCTTCCTTGTAGTCGTTTTGGAGGAACTGTTGAGCCCATGGTTGTTGTGAAGTTCGTGGAGGAGATCTAAAAAAATGGGTACTGACATGCGGAATATATTATTGAACATTGTGGGATGTCCTTCTAGCATCTCATCGTCCCATTTATCATCAATGAAGGACAATGTCATGCATGGAGTTCGATCCACGACAGAGCGGTAGCATTCATACAATATTATCATAATCACCACAATAACTCTATTTGAGCGAAGTCGCTGCCAATCCATTCTGCAAAAGAGTTTTGTTAATATTCATGAATATCTGCTTGCGGTGATATAACAACATGAAAAGATATAAAAAACTTAATAGTAACTGCTCCATATTAGAAATAACGTGCCATCAAACAATGTCATTACATAATCATTTATCTATCGAATAGTGTTATCACAGAGTTGTTTTTTCATAAACAAATGTAAGTATTGGACACGGATCTTGGGGCACAACTTTATGAATATCTGCCTACGAGTCGGGTCCTTAGGTAACTTAACAGAGTTTAGATAGAATGCGAATTAGCCAAAAATCCAGAATGTGAATCTAAAACTCCAAGAAAGTCATCTATGGTGGTGTCATTTGAAGGACCAAACCGAGCTGCACGTACTTCTATTAGCTTATCTATTGAACTTCTGACGAAAGAGTCTTTTTCATTTTTGCTTTTCTCCACCCTGGGCCGCTTTGATTGGCCCGTGGACTTGAGTTCGCTCAAGTTTATGTCAGGTTTTCACTTGACCCAGTAACCTGTTCGGCTGCCATTTGAACACTATGTTTGTTACAACAATATCATGTTTGTACTTTACAAATTTATTTCATTCATAAGGGATTATAGCCATCCTATCTTCATTAGTCATTTCTTTGGCAATGTTGCTTACAATTAGAAATGTTACCGCTCCTTTACTTATAATGCAATCATACTTGAGTGATTGCAAATTTTGGGTTGCTAAAATAACATCCTAATAATGCATTGTGATTTCATTAGTGTTTATAGCCAAGTCCTCTTGAATTTAATTCAATGCACGTGGGGAGTAAAATATTGCCAAAGAAATTCGTTTCAACATATCAACTTGTCAAAAATGACTCAATTGATCTATTTGGCCTGACAAGCTTGGCGAGCTAGTTTGTCCAACCAGTTTGGTTAATTAGCTCGACCAATGGCTCAACAAACCGTTGATAGCAAATTGGTTTGGTGAGTTATCTTAGCTAGTCAAGTTGACTTCATCAATTCATCAAAGGTTTGGATAGACTTTGTCGTGTAGTGATTGATGTAACGTATCCATACCTAATCAAATCTATAAATAGGGGAGTTCACCTGAGGGTTATGGGATGACAAATTCCCTACCAAAATTCTCTGTTAAACCTACTTGATAATTAGTGAATTTCTCTACTTTTCTTCCCCATTTTATTTCTATTTCTTTTTTTATTTTTATTTTGTTCACCTTAACATCATTTTCCTAGGTGGTATGAGTCCACTAACGGATCAACATTCAACAATTAGATATAATTAGTTTAGTGCAAAGTTTTGCAATGATTAGCATTAGTTCATGTAGGTTTTGGAAGAGCGAAAATAATTATTCCTATACAATTTCATAGAAAATGATTACAAAATAACTAGAGGGGATGATTTCCCACATTTGGAAAAATAAAAAAAATCGGTCATAATTCCCCATGATCAAAGAATGAAACATGAATTATGACATCAATAATGCTACATTTTAGAAATAGGAAATAACTAATAATAGAATATACTAAAATAAAAAGTTCATAAAAATCCAACACCTTCCATGAAGTTGGAGTAGATATATATATCTTGCCCAACCTGGTTACAAGAAGCCAAAATCATGCCTGAACAGTCGTTTGGCGAAGATATCCATTATTTATTGAATAGTAGGGATAAATGAGATTCAAATAGTTGCAAAATTAATCTTCTCTTTTGTGAAGTGCATGTCAATCTCTTGCTTTGTGGAGATCATGGTGCATTGGATTTTTTACAATGCTTTTAGCTGCTTTATTGTTACATATAACTTTGTTGGTATACTTATCGAGAGCTGCAACTCTTCCAGAACTCTTATTAACCATAATATCCGACATACTCCATTAGCCATAGCCTTATATTCGACCTCAACACAACTCCTGTTTACCATATTATGTTTCTTACTTTGTCATGTAACCAAGTTTCACCACACATAGGTGTAATATCCATAAGTTGATCTTCTGTCAATAATTCAACCTATCCAATTTGCATTAGTGTACCCCTCTATGTTCTTTTATTTGGTCTTTTGAAAGAGCAAGTCTTTACCTGGTATACCTTTTAGATATCCGAGAATTTTTTTGATTGCTTCAAGGTGTTTCTCATAGGCGAGAGCATATATTGACTTACCAAACTCACATCAAAGGCAATATCTGGCCGTGTATGTAATAAATATATCAAGTTCCCAACTAATTTTTGATACATAATTGTATTCACTAGAGGGCCTTCCTTCTTATGTTTCAGTTTCTGATTGGGATCAATTGAAGTGTCTGCAGGTCTGCACCAACTCATCCCGGTTTCTTTGGGAAGATCAAAAACATACTTCCATTGGTAGATAATAATTCCTTTCTTCAATTGAGCAGCTTTTCATGCCAAGAAAATACCTCAGCGTTCCTTGTCCTTGGTTTCAAAAATAGATGATAGGGAAGTCTTCAAATGGTTCATCTCATGCACATTTTTTTTGGTGAGAATAGTATCATCCACATACACAACCAATATGAATATTATCATTTTATTTGAATGTTTGAAGAATGTTGGATGATCTTTCTTTCTTGAGTATATCTCTGACCATTAACAAATAATGTAAATTCCTCAAACCACGCTTTCAGTGATTTCTTCAACTCATATAGGAATTTTTAATTTACACACTTTTATGTTGAGCTTCTCACTAAATTCCGGAGGTCCATCCATATACACTTCTTTCAAGTCCCCATTAAGAAAGACAATCTTTATGTACAAATGTTGTAGGGGTCAGTCAAGATTAGCTGCATTTGATAGAAGAACCCCTACCAAGTTTAGTTTTGGGATTGGGGCGAATTTCTAAATAATCAATGCTCTAGGTTTGAGTAGATCCCTTGGCAATCACTCGAGCCTTATACCCTTTTCGTGATCCATCATAATCATACTTGATTGTAAACACCTAATTGTAGCTTATAATTGTATTCTCTAAGTAGATCAATCAATTCCCGCATGCCATTTTTTCAAGAGCATTCATCCCCTCGTGAACAATCTCTTCCACCGAGGAACTTTCAAAACATCCAACACAGTGATAGGAATCTCCATAAATGACAATTGTGAGGTAAATACACGAAAAATAAGTGAGATATTTTTATATGACGCATAATGGGACAATGGATGCTAAGTGAAGATCTTTTCCCAATGGAAAGGCTAGACTCATTAGTTTGAGAATCAAACTAGGCTCAGATTTAAGACTAGAAGAATCCGAACTCAAAGAGCAAGTGGACTGAAAAATGAAGTAAATGATTTGTGAGAATATTATATGGGAGTCTTTTTTCGAATGACATTCTTCCGAGAATCAACCAACCGACTAATCTGTTAGCTAGGTGATTCATTGCCTCCCTCTCCCATATGAATCTTCTCATGTAGCTTTTTGGGGCACAATAAAGCCAATTTCCATCCATAAAGTAAGGTTCAGAGCAAAGAAAGAAGGGGGAAGAAGAATTGTCATGATAAAAAAAAGAAATAACTATGAGGAACCAGTGATTCTTTCTTTTTAAACAACATATATCCTCCATTCTTAAAAAAACATTTGATAGATTATCCAACCCCAAGCAATCTGAGATATTGACAGGGGTTCCTACTGTTAGCTGGTCTTTGTTTAGCCATTTGGATAGTGGATGGCATTTCTTTAGCTATGCATCACACATTTCTTGTGGATCTAGCTTTCAACAACATATAACATGTTATGAGATACGTTGAAGGGGCTGGTTGCTTCGTTATATGCATGCTAATGGGGCAAGTATGTTTCTTATTGTGGTTCACATTCATCCTTTTTGTGATCTATATTATGCGAGTTATAACAATTTTAGGGAATTTGTTCAGTGTCTTCGAGTTGTAATATTTCTTTTAATGATTGTGACAACTCTTATGGTATACGTACCACCATGGGGTCAGATGAGCTTTAAGGGATCCACAGTAATTATAAGCTTAGCAAGCACCATACCTATAGTAGGAGATACTATTGTGACTTGGCTTTGAGATGGATTCTCCGCAGACAAGGCTACCTTTTTTAATTTTCATCATTTACTCCGCAGGCAAGGCTACCTTTTTTAATCTTCATCATTTACTCCCCTGACTTTTAGTAGGTGTCAACCCTAGAATAAATAAATCACCTTGGAAATAAGGGTAAGAAAAAATTTTAACCGCCTGTAAATGTACATCCAAAATGGTATTTCCTGTCAATCCATGCTATTCTTCGCAATATACTTGAAAAAGAGGGAGGTGTACCCGCAATAAAACTAGTTTCTATATCTCTGTTAGCTTTGCCTTTTTATGAAAAGTATTTATGTGCGTAGTTCAAGTTTTTGACCGATTCACTAAGGAATATTTTGGTTGTTTTGGGTGGATTGTTTACTATTAGGTTGGATCAGATGTTAACCCATGGATACACCATTTGTTATTATTTGACAAATTTCTTCTTTTTTTTTTTATTCTTTGCCATAACGATCTTTTTGGGATGAGTTGGAAGAGTTCTAAATTCTTACATAGATGAGATTGATCACACCTGATCAGTGAAAAATTCTGACACTACTCATTTTTACATTGATTAGTGAGTCTTACACAATTTATTTACCAGCGAATGAATGATTAGCCACATTGATATAGCTGAGATAGGGAAAGGAAAAATACTATAATTAAACTACAAGATAGGGTGGCTTAACTTTCCAATCTAGAGAGATGTCCACAGAAGCCAACTTTGGAGTTCAAATCTTCCTTTGCCCACTAACTAGGAAACAAACATCAGGTCCTCCATCTATTTAGATTAACAGCCTCACACTAGTGCTATGACCAACACGTGCTTCTATACATCAACTGACATCAAAATAACTCCCTTCATGCCGCATCCCCTTAAGAAAACATAACTCCCATTATGCCTACCAAGCCTCCAAATAGACTCAAGCATCAAGTAACCAAATAACCCGTACACAATGAAATAGTGCGTCACTTGCATCTCTATTTTCACATCAAAAAGATTATCTTCCAGACTTCTCACTCTATTGAAATAGCAAAGCTCCTGGAATGTAACGGTTGATGTTTAGTCCTAGAGTAGTTGTAACAAGTTGCCCTAGAAATCGCCCAAGAATGGAAAGAAGAGAATGCGCAAACCCTTTCACATAACCCTCATAATGTAGCTCATGCTAACACCCTCTGTTCATTATGCTTCTAATTCACATAACAAAATTAGATTCCTTTCATTTGACAAAACTTTATTAAATCAAATGTTATCACACTTTATTGCAAAAACTGGCTTGCTTAATGGCGGGCTTGGCCTTTTCTTATTAATGGAATTGGTTCTTTTTTGTAATCCCCTTTCAAACATTACCCAATTCCCCATAAGGAAGGCCATAGGAGTTTTGTGAGTACCCATATCGTACGCTGATAAACCTGACTTGGTGGATCAACCAGGGGCTGCTAGAATAGGTAGAGCGACTCTATCAATGCTGGAATGTGCTTAGTCTGTAAGTTGCGTATAACATTGAAAACATGAAAAGGGCAATACTTCCTCAGGGATGAAAGAGAATAATCCACTTGGACAAACGCTCCGCTTTAGTTGGGCGACGTATGCTGGCCCATAATCTCCAGTATTTTTCTTGTGCTTTTCTAGAGCCCCAAAATAATTCTTGAACCATTTCTTTTGAGTTGTCCTCTAACATGAGTAGACAATATCAAAAATACCATTTCTGTAGTTTTTTTATTTTATTTTTTATTTTTTTTATGAACATCATGAGATAACATTGTCGGGACTTCAATATTAATGACTCNTTTGGCCTTTTCTTATTAATGAAATTGGTTCTTTTTTGTAATCCCCTTTCAAACATTGCCCAATTCCCCATAAGGAAGGCCATAGGAATTTTGTGAGCACCCATATCGTGCGCTGATAAACCTGACTTGGTGGATCAACCAGTGGCTGCCAGAATAGGTAGAGCGACTCTATCAATGCTAGANCTTGGCCTTTTCTTATTAATGAAATTGGTTCTTTTTGTAATCCCCTTTCAAACATTACCCAATTCCCCATAAGGAAGGCCATTGGAATTTTGTGAGAACCCATATCGTACGCTGATAAACCTGACTTGGTGGATCAACCAGTGGCTGCCAGAATAGGTAGAGCGACTCTATCAATGCTAGAATGTGCTTAGTCTGTAAGTTGGGTATAACATTGAAAACATGAAAATGGCAATACTTTTGGACAAACGCTCTGCTTTAATTGGGCGACGTATGCTGGCCCATAATCTCCAGTATTTTTCTTGTGCTTTTCCAGAGCCCCAAAAGAATTCTTGAACCATTTCTTTTGAGTTGTCCTCTGACATGAGTAGACATTATCAAACAATACCATTGCTGTAGTTTTTTTATTTTATTTTATTTTTTATTTTTTTTATGAACATCATGAGATAACATTGTCGGGACTTCAATATTAATGACTCNGGGCAATACTTTTGGACAAACGCTCCGCTTTAGTTGGGCGACGTATGCTAGCCCATAATCTCCAGTATTTTTCTTGTGCTTTTCCAGAGCCCTAAAAGAATTCTTGAACCATTTCTTTTGAGTTGTCCTCTGACATGAGTAAACAATATCAAACAATACCATTGGTAGTTTATTTATTTTATTTTATTTTTTATTTTTTTTATGAACATCATGAGATAACATTTTCGGGACTTCAATATTAATGACTCAACACACTCTCTCGTGATATAATATCGTTTAATTTGTATATTTGTGGAGAAAAAAATGCACAATAACGTTTAGCAAATTGACAAACTTCATATTGAGACAATGACAAATTTTTATTCTAAAATAATTTGGGAAATAAGTATTTTAGATATTGAAAATTAGGGTGATTTCAATTATAATGCTATAACATAATTTCATTGTCTTTATAAATAGATATAGAATTTAAATCGGTACTTAGACATTATCCATTCGACTTGTCCATTATCAAAATGTTAGAGTTCATTTTTTTTTGCAACTCATAAGAAGAAGAGTAGAAGTTAGATTGACAGTAACTTTACTAATGAAAACTAAATGGNTTAATGACTCAACACACTCTCTCATGATATAATATCGTTTAATTTGTATATTTGTGGATAAAAAAAATGTACAATAACGTTTAGCAAATTGACAAACTTCATATTGAGACAATGACAAATTTTTATTCTAAAATAATTTGGGNGAAAAAAATGCACGATAACGTTTAGCAAATTGACAAACTTCATATTGAGACAATGACAAATTTTTATTCTAAAATAGTTTGGGAAATAAGTATTTTAGATATTGAAAATTAGGGTGATTTCAATTATAATGCTATAACATAATTTCATTGTTTTTATAAATAGAAATAGAATTTAAATCGGTACTTTGACATTATCCATTCGACTTGTCCATTATCAAAATAGTTGAGTTCAGTTTTTTTTGCAACTCATAAGAAGAAGAGTAGAAGTTAGATTGACAGTAACTTTACTAATGAAAACTAAATGGNAAATTTTAATGCTATAACATAATTTCATTTTCTTTTTAAATGGAAATAGAATTTAAACCAGTACTTTGACATTATCCATTCGACTTGTCCATTGTCAAAATGGTAGAGTTCATTTTTTTCTGCAACTCATAAGAAGAAGAGTAGAAGTTAGATTGACAGTAACTTTACTAATGGAAACTAAATGGGTTAGATAAAAAATTATAGAGATTGATAATTTAATTTTTAAACTTTGGTCTTCAGGTATGAGTCACAATGAAAATGGTGTAGATGTAATTATTGATATGAGTTTGAAAGCTAATGTTGTAAAAATAAATAGAATCAAAGATAGAATTTTGGCCTTAAAAAGTATTGTTGATACTAATATTTTTATTGTTATTAGTGCTTATGCTTCTCAAGTAAGTTTATATATATGTTCAAAAGAAAAATTTTGGAATGATCTAGAGGAATTAATAAATATAATACCTATTGAAGAAAAATTTTTTATTTGAGAAGATGTAAATGAACATGTCGGTAGATTGGTAGAAGATTTTAGAAGTATTCATGGTGTCTATGGTTTTGGTGTGATTAATGAAGAAGATAGAATTATATTAGATTTATCTTTAGCTTATGATTTTGTTATTGTTAGTACGTTATTTAAGAAAATAGATGAACATATTACTACTTATAAGAATGAATTTAATAAGACACATTGATTATTTTCTTATGAAAAAATAAGATTGTTAAGAATATAAAGATTATAAAGTAATTTCAAGTGAAAATTTAATTACTCAATATCGATTATTAGTTTTAGATTTTAAGATGAATAATTGAAAGATACAAAAAATAATGAAACTTTATCATGAAATTAGATGAGGGCACCTAAAAGATATAAATAAAATTATTTTTATGAGTAAATTTCAAGATTTCAAGATTTTCATGAAGTTTATTCTTTGTAAGGTAAGGTAACAAATAATATTAAACTAGTGACTAATGATGTACTTGGAGAATTAAAAAGGAAATATTTTTATAACTAAAAATAATTGATGGAATAATGATGTGCAAGAAAAGAAAAAAAATATAAGTTTTGCTGTAAAAGTTGGTTTAAATGTAAAAACTTAGAGTTGAGAAAAATGTAAGGTGGCTTGTAGGGAGTTTAATAGAACAATTTGTAACAATAAGAATTTTACTTTAGTGATCTTTATAATAGATCATGCACTAAAGATGGTGAAAAATATATGTATACATTAGCAAAACAAAGAGAAAAGAAAAATAAAGATTTAATTGAAGGAGTGTATTAAAGATGAAAATAAAAAGAAATGCTTTTCTTAGAGTTAGATACTTAACATAGGTGGGTGAGATATTTTGATAAAATTTTCAATGAAGATTTTGAAAATATGATCGACCTTAATTATCCTAATATCGTTAACAAAAATAAAACTATTTATTTTTACCATCACATTCGTACAAGAAAGTTATGTAGGCTTTAAAGAAAATCAAGGGTAAAAAATAAGTAAGATCCGATGATATTCCAATTCACAAGTGCGGAAATATTTAGGAGATTTTAGAGTTTCTTGGCTTGTTAAACTCTTTAATATTATTTTAAAAACTAAAAATATGCATGTGGAGTAGAGTAAGAGTATTTTGGTCCCTGTTTTTAAGAATAAATGAGATGTTCAATAGTGTGCAAGTTATAGAGGACTTAAGTTAATGTTTCATACATTAAAACTATGGAAGGAATTGAACATGTGTTAAAATGTGATACACATTTTTTATAATCAGCTTGGATTTACGCCGAACAAGTCTATTATGAAAGCAATACATTTATTGAGAAGTTTGATGTAGAAGTGTAGTGAGTGTCAGGAGGATTTACATATAATTTTTATCATTTAGAAAAAGCTTACGATAAGTTTCTAAGAGAAGTTCTTTGGAGAATTCTAGAAAACAAAAGTGTTTATATGACTTATATTCAAGTAATTAAAGATATGTATACAAGAGTTGTTACTTGTGTTCGAATAAAAGGAGCATTGATCAAGTATTTTCTTAATTCAGTTGGATTGCATCAGGAATCGGTTTTAAGCCCTATCTTCTTGCTTTAGTTATGGATGCTCTTATTGGACATTTATAGTAGGATGTACCTTGGTGTATACTTTTCACTGATGATATCCTTCAAGTGGATAAAACTAGAGAAAGAGTCTAGGAAAAATTTAAATTATGGAGGTCTACATTAGTGTCTAAAGACCCTCATTTGAGTAGATTTAAAACTTAATACATGAAATGTAATTTTAGTAGTAGTAGATCTAGTGATAGAGTTGTAACAATGGGTGATCAAATCATTAAAAGTTATGAATACTTTAGATATTTTGGGTTTATTATTCGAAGTGATGGTGATATGGATGGGAAGGTTATTAGTAGAATTCAAGTTGGTTGGTTGCAGTGGAGGAATGCGTCGGTCCTACTGTGTGATTGAAATGTATTGCTTAGGCCTGAAGGAAAATTTTCTAAGATGAGGGTGAGATCTGCAATGCTTTATGGTGTATAATGTTGGACTTTAAAAGAGAAACATGAAACTATGCTAAGTGTTGCTGAGATGAGAATGCTTGGGTGGATTAGTGGCTTGAAACTTAGAGACAAAATGCGAAACAAATGTATCCATGAAAGGGTTGGTGTAGTTCTAGTGGTAGGTAAGATTAGAGAGGTTGTCTTAGATGGTTTGGTCACAATCAATGCCAACCATCTGATGATTCAGTTAGGAGAGTAGATATTTTAGATTTGACTTACATTAGAAAAGCTAAGGGTAGACCTAAATAGACTTGAGCATATTATATAAAAAGCTCGACCTTCATACTTGGATTTTAAGTTCTAGTTTGTAGGTTTATCATGAAGTTTCCAATATATCTTCTTAGTGTGCCATGATTTTTTGCATTACTAGCACCATGTTTTCTTATGCCTTCTTTGTCAGTGTCAACCCTTTTGACATAAGAGTTGAGTTCTTCTGTTCGATGTCACAAGAAGATTCGGTCTTGCACAATATAACTTTTGCTTGACTCTTCCCGTATGGCTTTAGAAAAATCTTCTTTAGTAGAGTTTAGGGGTTTCCTACTAATGATGTGACCTCAGACTTTATTTAAACTTCAACTATGGTGGGCTAGGAACATATAGACTTGGTCATTTTTTTCTCTATCTATGGCGAGCGTAATCATTCAAATTCTCTCGAATGTCATCATGACATTGATCAAGTTCCTACCATAATGATTCAAACTTGTTATAATACTTAGTCATCACAGTCGCTTTATTTTGATTTTCAATGTAGAGTTTTCTATAAAAAAATTGGGATGAATTCTTCAAGTTTGAATAAAGGTCTAAAGCAACCCCTCTGATATCTCGAGCTGTGGGATGAAATAGATGTGACCCATAACACGGACACAACCATGACATGTCATGCTATGGGGACACAACATAATTGAATGATATAAGACACGACACGTCATGGCCATGCTTTTATGTTTAATTAATTATTAAGATAAAATATATAATTTTTATTATTCTTTATTAAAGACATTATAAAATAAGTTATGTAAGAATAAAATTTAATTTCATACATTTAACTTGTACTATAAAATCTCTTATAAAAATTAATTTTCAAAATTAGATATATAATATGTTTCAAAAGAATTCATCATAACTTATCTACTAAAATTTTATAAAATTTTACGATTACAATGAGAAAAATAACTATTGCTTGGCTTCGCAACTATTGGATGCATCTTCAATGTTCGATTTTAATGAATCTATGAATCACAACACGAACACAAGGACACAAACATGACATGCCAAGATACAAAGACACAATATTGAAAAAAATAAGACATGACATGTCATGGACGCATTTTCATGTTTAATTAATTATTAATATAAAATATATAATTTTTTATTATTCTTTATTAAAAATATTACAAAAATAAATTATGGAACAATAAAATTTAACTTTCTAAATTAACTTATATTATAAAATCTCTTGCTTATAAAAATTAATTATCAAAATTAGATATATAATATATTTCAAAATAATTCATACAAACTTATCTACTAAAATGTTAAAAAATCTTATGATTGCACTGAAGGAATTACTAATGTTTGACTTCGACAAATATTGTATGCACCTTCAATACTTGATTTTAACGAATGTTAGAGGGAGCATTAACATGAGAGAGGAGACTATTTCGACTATGAGGTATAATTAAGGCTGCGTATATCTATAATTTTTTATTTCTTGTGTCGTATTTTCTGAAATTGTGTTAAGCTCATGTTCAATGAAGTGTTGAGGTGTATCTCAGACGTGTTTGGGCCCGAAAAAAATTAAATTTTAGTGTGAGAAAAGTGTCGAATAAGTGTCAGCGTCCTATATGTGCCTGATGTGGGTACACTGCTTTTTTAGAATTGTCAGCGCTACATAGGATGTGGTTTTCCAATGTAAGTTCCATGGAGTTGATGATCTAAGTCATAACCAGAGAAATTTTGGACCGCCATTTTTTCAGATGATGATCGTTAACAATAGGTTTTGAATTTTCTCTAGGTAAACACCTAAATTTTCATTTCACGTTGATCACCATCTTTATGGATTAAGCTCATTCTAGGTAGTTGTACCTGTTAAGTTTTATAAATGTGAGATAAAGATGTGAGTTATGGGAATATTAATCGGCCGATACAACCATGAGAGGAGCTATAGGGTGAGGTGATGTGGTTTCTGAATTATTGGAGTCGTTCGATGTGGTAGGATTTTTTTGGATTCTAGACAACCATGCTGACTTATACGACTTCCTTAGAATTTAAGACAACTAGCACATGTGTAGTAGATAAAGAAAGATGCTCTGATTCTTGTACAAACTCAACTTGCAATCGATGTTAGAGCAAGTGGTGAGGAGTTTTGTTCCAGTAACAGCCGTACAGAACGTAGAAAAATTGCATGAGGCGGAATAGGACTTGCAGACTAAACTCGGAGATCGACGTTTGAGTTGAAGTTTCCAGGTGTTGCCAAAGAAAAGTCGTGAATGACTCAGTAGAAATTATAGTTGGAACTCTCAAACGAACGTTCGAGCCCTAACATAGTGTATAACAATCGCTTGTAGATGCGCTTTTAAAGGGTTTAAAACACAATTTCAAAAGCGAATCATTGCTCCGATACAATGTAGGTTTTGGAAGAGGAAATAATTATTCATTTGCAATTTCATAAAAAATGATTACAAGAAAAATATGGTGGGGTGGCTCCAACATTTGGAAAATAATAAAATCATCCGTAACTCTCAATGATAAAAGAAGGAAACAAGAATTATGACATACCAATAAATTACATTCTAGAAATAGAAAAACATAATAATAGAATATACAAAAATAAAATCTTCCTAAAAATCTAATAGTTCATTTTTTCAGTTAAAACATGTTCTCCATCTAACCTCACAATTCTTGGATGTTAAAAGTTATGATGTTTACATTTACTCTTTCTAAGACTTCAGGAATATCTATTATCTTTTTGTTAACTACGTAATTTGATTGATTCAGTGTGTTTGGATGGGAGCTTGCCGGGTTACCACTTTCACCAAGGATTTGGAAATGGAGCTAATAGTTGGCTTGTTCAATTAGAGGTTAGAAGAATAAAGTGAATAATCACAAATATTGGATTTAATTACAACTTTCTCATTGTAATTTGATGTTTTTCTCCGATGCATTTTTATTGCTTTATCACATAAAAAAATTGCCATCTTTCATTTGAATATTCCTCAGACTATAAATCTCAATTGGCATTTTGTCTTAACTAAACACCACAGGGAGGAGGCTGGTGCAATAACATTAGGACGTGTTTTTACCGTAAAAAAACCCGGCGGGGTTCATCAAATTACATGGAGAAACAGCTACAGTTCACAGGAATTTTGAGTGATAAACCTGAAGATAATCCGGGTCGATGTTAACCTCAAACTATATATTTTCTGTGTTTAATGATTCTTTCCTTTTTTTATTACAGAATTTGAATGGAACTTTTCTCTTGGATTTTGTGCATAATGGTCATAAACATAACATATGCAGATTTTTATAACTGGAACAGAGTAAAGATTCGCTACTGTGATGGTGCATCTTTCCTTGGTGAAGGCTACAATATGGTTTGTATTCATTGTATAGTATTTTTGCTCATCCGAACTTTTCTATGTTGTAGTAGGGTTGGCCCAAATTTTTAGTATGCTGGTGCACGTCAGAATGCGAAGATTTACCAACTAGAAATCAATTTTTTATTGACTGCTTTCCTATATGATATAATTTGTTATCTTTATGTTTTTGATGGATTAATTTATTAGTATCTAGATATAAAAAGAGTTTAACCTAAACAAATGAGGAGGATCTTTGAATATGGAATAATATTTATACGAGAATGCTTTTTATTACTTGCAAAAGAACCAAGATAATTAATGGTGCAGCATTATAAAATCATCTCCTCTTTTGATTATGTAAAAGATCTCCCTGTGACCTATGCTTAAATATGGCGTTTTACTTGTTAATTGCACATCGATTTTCGTTTAATTTACATTAAAATGGCCCTAGACGTATAACTCGTCATTCTTATTATTTATTATTTATTATATTTTTTCACCCGTGTGATTTTATCTAGGCTTCAAGAACTCTACATTTGACTCCTTGAAAGAATAACTGTCATGCATGGTTCAACAGCTTTGCAGCAGCGATCTAATTTATGCGCTTATTAATAGATTTTTGATTAAAGAAAACTTAAACTATATTAACNATTACAGATGTAGGTGAGACTTCTCCTAATCCTAATTTTTTGAAAATTGATAGAGGCATAAGATTAATGCTGAATTCCAAATCACATATATCTCTTCCATAAAATTTTTCACGAATAGCACATGGTATAGTGAAACTGCCAGGATCTTTTAATTTTTCAAGAAGCTTTTTCTGAATAATTGCACTACTACTCTTCGCTAAGTGCAACAGTTTCGTTATCTGTGAACTTCCTTTTCTTGTTCAGAATATCTTTCATAAATTTCACATAATTGGGCATTTTCTCAAAAAGAATATTCACAGTTAACTTCTTAAGAATTTCTAAAAATTTAGAATATTGTCTATTATGTTTGTGTTGCTTCAATCTTTCAGGAAACGGTGGTGGAGGTTTCTCCATAGTAATTTTCATTGGTATAAATGGATACTCTAAATCTAGGTACTCATGATCTTTTTCTTTTTTGGTATCCATTTTCTCTGTTTTAGTTTCTGTTTCTTTTCGCACCCTTGTTTCCAATTCTTTTCCACTTTGTAATTGTATTGCCTTGATTTGTTCTTTTCCATGATCTTTAGGATTTGGTTCCACGGTACTAGGAAAAGTTCCTAATGTTTGGTGACTAAGCGCAGTAGCGATATGTCCCAATTGATTTTTAATATTCTTAATAGTAGTTCCTTGATTTTGTAATTGATTTCTCTGATTTTGCAATTGTTGACCCATGTTTACTATCAGTTCTTCCGTAGACAACTTCTTCTCCTTAATTTGAGTGTTGTTGTTAAATCTAGGAGGATAAGAAGGTCTATAGTTTATATTTCCTTAGTTGGATGAATTTTCTAATGGGTTCACTGGGTTGTTTGCCCATTGTTGTTTTGCAGAAGAATTGTTATTCCAATTAAAATTTGGATGATTCTTCTAACTTGGGTTATAATAGTTTGAATAAGGGTTGTTGGGTCTATTAATAGCATTTAAGGTCTCATATGCTAGGTTATAATAGTTCGAATATGGGTTGTTGGGTCTATAATAGCATTTAAGGTCTCATATGAAAGGGTTTAAACATCCACAAATTGCCAAGATGAATTTTCTTCCATCATAAGAGGTGTTGAAGAATAATTCATGAAACGTTCACAAATTGCCTAGATGAATTCTCTTCCATCATAAGAGGTCTTGGAGAATAATTCATCCCATAATGATCTAATTTCTTTGATATTGCAGCAATCTACGAAGCTTAGAATCATAGATACTAACTACTTTTTTAGTATTTACCCATTCAGAGGGCCATTGAAAATTGTTGGTAGCCATCTCTTCTATTAATGAATAAGCCTCATCAAAAGGTTTTGACATTAAAGAACCACAAGCCGTAGCATCTATAATCAATCTAAGAAATCCCACTAATTCATTATAAAAAGTTTGAATTATCAACCAATCTGATAATGAATGATGAGGGAACTTCCTAAGAAGATCTTTAAATATCTCTCAGGCTTCATATATTGACTCTCCATCAATTTGACAGAATGATGTTATGTCATTTCTAAGTTTAGCAGTTTTGGATGGAGGGAAATATTTGGACTGACAGAACGATGTTATGTCATTTCTAAGTTTAGCAGTTTTGGATGAAGGGAAATATTTGGATAGAAATTTGTTCTCCCCAAATTCTAATAGATCCAGCTGCTAACGAATTTAACCACATCTTAGCCTTATCCCTAAGTGAAAAAATGAAAGTTCTCCCGAAGTTCTAATAGATCCTGGTGCTAACAAATTTAACCACATCTTAGCCTTTGATGTTATGTTATTTCTAAGTTTAGCAGTTTTGGATGGAGGGAAATATTTGGATAGAAATTTCTGTGAAAGGTCATTTTTAGTTTAGCAGTTTTGGATGGAGGGAAATATTTGGATAGAAATTTCTGTGACAGTTCTCCCCTCTAGCAGTTTTGGATGGAGGGAAATATTTGGATAGAAATTTCTGTAACAGTTCTCCCCAAGTTTGATGTTATGTCATTTCTAAGTTCAGCAGTTTTGGATGGAGGGAAATATTTGGATAGAAATTTCTGTGAAAGTTCTCCCCAAGTTCTTAATAGTTTTGGATGGAGGGAAATATTTGGATAGAAATTTTTGTGAAAGTTCTCCCCAAGTTCTAGTAGTTTTGGATGGAGGGAAATATTTAGATAGAAATTTCTGTGAAAGTTCTCCTCAAGTTCTAATAGATCCAGGTGCTAACGAGTTTAACCACATCTTAGACTTATCCCTCAGTGAAAAAGGAAAAAGTCTAACATGTGCTAACAAATTTAACCACATCTTAGTCTTATCCCTAAGTGAAAAAGGAAAAAGTCTAACTTTGCTAACAAATTTAACCACATCTTAGCCTTATCCCTCAGTGAAAAAGGAAAAAGTCTAAGACTACTAACAAATTTAACCACATCTTAGCCTTATCCCTCAGTGAAAAAGGAAAAAGCATAAGTCTAAGAAAATATTTGGATAGAAATTTCTGTGAAAGTTCTCCCCAAGTTCTAATAGATTCTGGTGCTAATAGCTTAGCCTTATCCCTCAGTGAAAAAGGAAAAAGTCTAAGTCTAACAGCATCGTTTGAGACTCCTTATCTCTCAGTGAGAAAGGAAAAAGTCTAAGTCTATTAACATCGTTTG
The DNA here is from genome assembly GCA_002079205.1 of Phalaenopsis hybrid cultivar. Lineage (NCBI taxonomy): Eukaryota > Viridiplantae > Streptophyta > Magnoliopsida > Asparagales > Orchidaceae > Phalaenopsis > Phalaenopsis hybrid cultivar. The sequence goes on from JXCR01109940.1 coordinate 157,039, forward strand.
AGACTCTGTCATATTTAAAAGTACCACAGAGTGCTAAGAAGCTAGCGAGGTGTAAGTTAGGATCTTCATTTAGTGTACCTCTGAATTGATTGTTTTGTATCATTTGGATAATAGTAGGTTTAAGCTCAAATGAATTAGCAACTACATCAGGATTTTGGATAGATAAGTGAATTTCATGATAATAGCAAGTTTAAGCTCAAATGAATTAGCAGCTACATCAGGATTTTGGATAGATAAGTGAATTTCATCTGCTGCAAGATTTGCATAATCTCTTAGGGGTCTAGGTTGGTGTTCATTCTTTATTCCTGGATTGTTCAGGCACAAATGAATTAGCAGCTACATCAGGATTTTGGATAGATAAGTGAATTTCATCTGCTGTAGGATAAATGAATTAGCAGCTACATCAGGATTTTGGATAGATAAGTGAATTTCATCTGCTGTAGAATTAGGTTTAAGCTCAAATGAATTAGTAGCTACATCAGGATTTTGGATAGATAAGTGAATCTCATCTGCTGTAGGATTTGCATAATCTCTTAAGCTCAAATGAATTAGCAGCTACATCAGGGTTTTGGGTAGATAAGTGAATTTCATCTGCTGTAGGATTTGCATAATCTCGTAGAGGTCTATTGGTGTTCATTTTCTATTCCTTGATTGTTCATAATGTTTTCCATTGTATCACAATTTCTAGGGTTCTATTCCTTGATTGTTCATGTTGTTTTCCATTGAATCAGAATTTCTAGGTTCTCTTCTCATTTACTACTGTAGGATTTGCATAATCTCATAGGGGTCTAGGTTGGTGTTCATTATCTATTCCTTGATGTACCGTAGGATTTGCATAGTCTCTTAAGGGTCTTGGTTGGTGTTCATTTTCTATTCCTTAATTGTTCATAATGTTTTCCATTGTATCACAATTTCTAGTTCAAGCTCAAATGAATTAGCAGCTACATCAGGATTTTGGATAGATAAGTGAATTTCATCTGCTGCAAGATTTGCATAATCTCTTAGGGGTCTAGGTTGGTGTTCATTCTTTATTCCTGGATTGTTCAGGCACAAATGAATTAGCAGCTACATCAGGATTTTGGATAGATAAGTGAATTTCATCTGCTGTAGGATAAATGAATTAGCAGCTACATCAGGATTTTGGATAGATAAGTGAATTTCATCTGCTGTAGAATTAGGTTTAAGCTCAAATGAATTAGTAGCTACATCAGGATTTTGGATAGATAAGTGAATCTCATCTGCTGTAGGATTTGCATAATCTCTTAAGCTCAAATGAATTAGCAGCTACATCAGGGTTTTGGGTAGATAAGTGAATTTCATCTGCTGTAGGATTTGCATAATCTCGTAGAGGTCTATTGGTGTTCATTTTCTATTCCTTGATTGTTCATAATGTTTTCCATTGTATCACAATTTCTAGGGTTCTATTCCTTGATTGTTCATGTTGTTTTCCATTGAATCAGAATTTCTAGGTTCTCTTCTCATTTAGATAATAGCAAGTTTAAGCTCAAATGAATTAGCAGCTACATCAGGATTTTGGATAGATAAGTGAATTTCATCTACTGTAGGATTTGCATAATCTCATAGGGGTCTAGGTTGGTGTTCATTATCTATTCCTTGATTGTTCTTGTTATTTTCCATTGTATCAGAATTTCTAGGTTCTCTTCTTAATTTTTTAATCCTTGTAACAGTGTGTTCTAATTCCGAATCGTAGGGTATAAGATTTTTAGGTCCAAATTTACGCTTACAATTTGGAATCAGTACAAAGTAATACCATTAACAAAATATAAAAATAAGTTACAATTCAAGTAAAAATTTTCTAATAATCATAAATTGTCTGTTACTCTAACTGTGATTTTTGTTTACTCACTCCCCGGCAATGGCACCAAAAACTTGACTGCGACTTTTTATATGCTTAAAATTGTAAGATAAATATGGACGTAATAAATATTCAATAATTGTAAAATTACACTTATCAACGCAAGTATACGTATCACTCAAGTAATATAGGGCTCTAACGGAGTCCTAGATATCGATCCCNAGCTGAGGGCTAACATCTACACTTCAACACCCAAACGATAGAGTCAAATTGGGGATTTTAGTCTGTCACTCAAAAATCTCCAATTCTACGCCCGAAAATAATAATTCCCTATTTATTTGCACCCAACTTCCAAGGGCTTTGACCTCCCTGAATCTTGGATGTAATCTTCACTTTGTTGTAAAACTCAACATATTTTAACAAATCAATTGGCCAGATTGAAAGTAAATTAAGATCGAAGTGAAAAGATCATCACAATTTCTTAAACATTTTCATGGTTTTGCTAATTCAAATCACCATTTCACAAATCTTGAGACAAGGAGCAAGACAGAGAAAACTACTCAGAACTCATGGGGAAAACACAACAAAACTCGGAATTCATATGTAAAATCAAAGTCATACAAACTACAACAAGTAAATAACTTATCTCTAAATTCTCCCCAAGAACACTCCTCAAAGTTCCTCTGAATCTCTTCCTTTCCTTACAACACACATAATTCCTCTTTGAAATAGCAAGGAGGAAGAAATCTCTCACTTTCCCTCCACTCTTACAATTTCGCGGAGAAATCCTCACAATTGTTACACACTAATGGAACCTCTCTAACCTCTAGGGCTTCTAGACTCTCCCCACCTCCTATAGACTCTCTCTATTTTCGGTCAAAATGTTATTTTAAAGTTGTGGATGAGCTTCCCCAAGAGTTGCCTAAGCATCCCTTCAAAATTTGGCCTTATCCAAAGCTTGAGTAGGCATAATCGTCGATCTCGCCGTCGGCGGCCTCGAGGGCGTCGTCGGCGGGCTTCTGAAGAATTTTGTCCTGTTGTCTTGTGAAAAACTCGTTGTCGGCGGGGTCGAGGGCGCCGTCGGTGGCCTAGTTCAAATCTTCACATTTTGGTCCTTTTCACTCCAAATTCGCTCCTTTTTGCATCTTTTTGCATCTTTTTGCTCCAATGACCCTAATTCATCATTCCTGCAACAAAACATCAAAAATACCTTTCTTTAAAGTACAATATCATTAAAAACATTATAAAATAGGGATGAAAATCTCAACATATTTTCCTCTGGTCATTCGACCAATTGTTTAATATCTTTCTCTGGTATGGTGTTTGGTGAGGAATTTTTCTTTTGCTGATCTTCTCCATTAGTGGAAGCAACTGCTCTTTGTTCATTGGTAATATGGATTATTTGGAGTTGGTTAACCCCTGGAGAAGCTACTTGTTGTGGTTGGGATTGCCCATTAACCGTAGCTATGGCGGCCATGTTGGTAGCCATCTCATCCATTCTCTTTTCCATTTGGTTGATCTGTTCATCTCTTAAGAAGATGGCTCTGCGTAAGTCATCCACGGCGTTCCCTTCAACGAGAGGTTGGGCATCGTGCACAAATGAGGCAGCTCTAGTCTCGATGACTTGAATATCCATGAAAGCTTCATCTAAGTAATCAATGAGATCAAAATCTTCATCATCATCATTAATGGCTACACCATGTTCTCTAGCTAACTCAAAAATCTCAACTCTGAACTTTTTGACTTTCTCTTCAATTATCCAATTATCGCCTCCTAAATCCTCTTGAGATTTGGAGGACTCTCATGAACATCCTTCACTTGTTCATCAAATTTTGGAGCAATAGTTTCAACGATATCAGATACTTCAAACTTTTGCTTCATTCCGCCATACTACTCTGCAGGCTCACTAGACTGTATTGGTATGGCGACTTTGGGTACTCACACTTTCTTTCTCGACGATGATGATTTGAGATAGGGTGTCTCAATAGATGCATTGGCATGTCGGAGAGAAGTATGCTCCCCGCAAGGTGATACAAACACAATATCAAGTAGCTTCTTTATCTTTTCCCTTTTTTGGGCAATCTTATGGGTAACGATTGGTTGAGTCCTCGGACCTAGACGTGACTTAACCATCGACATCTTGCAGTCCTTGAAGTGGCAGAGGTAACAGAATATTTAGTAGTAACGGTAGTATCAATTCGGCTTCCCAGACAGAATCTGATGGGAATACGGGCTGGTAAAGCTTCAACTGACTGGTGGGATCGTCGGGCAATTCTGGCATTCTTCAAGATTTCTTTCTTCATTTGAGATGATACTGTACATCCCACTCGTTTAAGCAATTCAACCATTGAACATCCTTCTTTAGTGGCCAATCTCTTGAACACTGTGCGGACTTTAGTGATAGGAGTGAGCTTTTCCTTCTTCTCACTGCGATCATAAAATGATGGCAAGCAAGCAACGATCCTTTGAATACTCTCATGTCCATTAGTATTCATCAGTGGGTGAAACATACTCCCTCGCAGAAGTAGAGAGATTTCCTATAATCCAAGTTCCTCCTCGTGAGGAAACTCATCATCTGGTACTTTTTCTGAAATTTGGGCCTTAGCTGTCCTNACCTCTGGTCACCTACCCAATTTAAACTGCGTAATATCACTCGACAAAGATAGGGAATGGCAGGCCCATTTAAAATGAGCCAAAATGTTATAGACAGTAATATAAGAAGCCAACAAATTGTTATCATACTTAGCTTCATTCCTCGCCACCCAGATGAACCAAAGAAAAAAAAGAGGAAACCAATGCAAATTTTTATCCACAGAAATAACAATTTTCCGAGTATAAAGATAATCCTTAATAGAAGAAGAGGTAGGACATTTTATTTTGAAATGGTTACCCAACATATTCCAAATATCAGCAGCAAAAGGACAAAGAAAAAATAGATGGGCAACTGTTTCGGAGTCCTTTTTACAAAAAAAAAAACATTGAGACACTATTTTCAAACCTTTAAGCTTCAAAATATCATCCAAAGGAAGAAAATTAAGAAAAAATCTCCATAAGGAAAAAGAAATAGAAGGAGAAATAAGCTTGTGCCAAATAGCCTGACTCCACCTCCAAGCACTATAAGAATAGATATTAGTATAAAGCATTTTTGTGGGGGATAAGTCAGTAGTAGTTTTCCATAAGGGAGTGCCCTTCCTAGTATTAATTATGGGAAGTTTAGCAATCTTAGTCACCTCATGTGCACCAAAAAGATCATTAAGTTTATTGACATCCCAATTACCCTGAAGCCAAAGATCCGAAATAATTAAATCAGGCGAGGTACCTTGCCTCATCATAAGATTGTCACCCATCCCGCATTAATCATGCCAAACTGAAATATTACGGGCCAACGTTCTTGCTTTAAGAATGGCTTTCCAAATTATAGAATCACTGGCCTTCCATTGAACAACATACGGATGATGGTATGCGCAATATTTATGATAGAGGAATTTAGCCCATAAGGAATCATTAGAGCAAAATTTAAACCAAAGCTTGCACATATTAATACTAGAAATTTGATTAATACTTTTGAGCCATAACCCTCCAGCAGAGATAGGCTTACAAACTCTATGAAAAGAAGTCCAATGCTTATTAGAATAACCACCCAACCAAAGAAACTGATTGAAAAGTCTCTCAAGAAAAAGTTTAGTGCTCTTCTTGAGATTAAGAGTTTGCAAACTAAATAAAACACTTTTAAGCAAGGTGAGGCGACCCCCATCAGAGAGAAAGATATTCCTCCAATCATCAATTTTATTTTTGATCTTTTTGACCACCTTATCTAATTGGGTTTGCCTACGGCACCCTCTCAAAAGGTTGACCCCAAGATACTTAATAGGAAGGGTGGTTGAGTGAAAGCCACAAAAAGACATAGCCCAAGAGGAAACAAAGCTTTAAACATTCTTCCTAAAGAAAAAATTACATTTTTCTTTGTTAAATTGTAACCCAGAAGGTTGTTAAAATTCCTTAAAATCCCTCATTAACACCTTGATGGTAGATTTACTGGAGTTAGAGAGGAGGATAGCATCATCTGCATAAGCAAGATGACTAACAAGAACCATGGACTTATGACTATAGTGAGTGTACGACTTGTTAAACTACATATTGTTGAAAAGGTGAGAGTAGTAATCAAATGTAATGATGAAAATGGAAGGGGATAAGGGATCCCCTTGCTTGATGCCTCTTTGAGCAGAGAAGAAACCGTAAGATTTGCCATTCACTATCACACTGTAGTGATTATTTGGAAGCTACCGTCAAATTAAGGAGATAACATTATCGTGAAAACCACTAGCATGCAAAATTTTAATGATAAATTCCCAACTAATAGATTCAAAGTCCTTTTTAATATTAAGTTTTAAGATCATATTACCACACCGGCATTTTTTATCAAGATCCTTAATTAGCTCTTGAGCAAGTAAAATATTTTCAGTTATTTCTTGCCCCTTAACAAAAGCAGACTGATGAGGGGAGATGATCTTAGGTAGAATAGGCTGAAGTCTAGAAAGAATCAATTTACTTAAAACCTTGGAAATGATAGAGGTGAGGGAAATAGGATGAAATTTATCCCAACTGGACTTATCATTACCCTTAGGGATGAACACAATCGTGGAGGAAGTGAAACACTTCTCAGGATCTTCCCCCAGAAAGAAACTTTGAATAGGGAGGGTGACTTCCTTCTTAATAAGATCCAAACAAGAAACGTAAAAAGAAGAGATATAGCTATCGGGACCCGGAGCTTTGTTGGCGTTAATGTCCTTCAAAGCCAACAATTTTTTTTTGCTCAGTGGGGACCTCACAAAGAAAGAATGAGGACACATACTCATGCTTATCTTCAAAAAGAGTAGTGTGACCGGAGAAACCTGAGAGGTGGTCATAAAGAGATCCATGAAATAATCAACAGCACTTTGACCAATATCCTTATCCTGAGTATAACAAGACCTAGAAGGGAAACGAGTCTTAAGGATAGTATTAATGTTTTTCATATGCTTAATGGAGGCATGAAAGTTTTTTGTATTACGTTCTGTAGAGGAAAAGTTGATATCATTAGCTTTCTACTGAAGAAAACTTTCCTCCAAAGAAATAGCTTCCAAAAGTTTAGAGTTGGTAGTGGCTAAATCATCGACATGTTGAGTAGAACAAACAACTTGTTCCTCAAACTTGTCAACTTGAGCTTGAGCCTCCTTGACCTTCCTTTGAACATTACCAAAAACATTTAACTTCCACTTACATAAATGCGTAGCAACCTTTTTATGAAGCTACCATAGATTGAGCCAAGGATTACCAACACAATCAACATTCCAATCTTGTTGCACAAGATTTAAAAAAGTCTCATGAGTGGTCCAGATGTTAAGGATTTTAAAATGAAAGGTGGAAGGCTTAACACTGAATGCAAGCGATAATAAGATGGGATTATGATCAGATGCAGCATGATTTAAATGGTTAACTTTAACAACTTGAAAGTGATTAAGAAAATGTTGATTGCTAAAGAAACAATCAAGCCTCTGAGTAAGGGATCCCTGCCTCCAAGTAAAGGGAGGACCAGTAAAGCTAGATCAAATAACCCAACCTACTTAATTTTATCACAAAAATGATTGATAAGCGAAGAGTTGCATCTCCCCTCTCCTCTTTTTTTGGAAGGGTTCATAATCATATTAAAATCTCCCCCCACCAACCAATTATCAGTAATAGTGTCCCCCATCACAGAAAGTTTCTGCCACAGACAGTATTTATCTTGGAGAAGAGAGCTATCTTAAACAAAAGTGGCCCAAGAAGAATAAATATCATGCTTAAAATGAAGCAATACAAATTTCTTGTCATCCTAGAGAATCGTGAGATCAATATTACGCTTCTAAAAAACCAAAATTTTATTGTTTTTATTATAAAAGAAACTATAACATTTAAAACTCTTATTAATACGATCTTTATTAGTAGAGAAGATAAGCTCTAGAACAACAAAAAAAAATATTATGCACCCTACATAAGTGCTTTAATCTATTAAGGGAGGAAGGGTCCCCAACTCCCCTAATATTTCAACACATTATGTTAAACATTGTGTCTCGCACAACCCCTTCTAGAATATCTAGAAGAGGTGCCGACCAGATCACCAACAAAGAGAGACCTACCATCAAAAATTATATTATCTTTATCAAGATGTACAATCTCATTATTCTGTTTACTTTTTTTCTTACTAGCCTTTTGAACCATCCATTCCTCCTCTAAAACATTCTTAACAGCAGAAAGATAGACCTGAACCAACTTATTTTTTGATAATTAGTAGAGCCAAATTCCAAACCATCAATGCCCTCTTTTTTCAAGAGAAGAAGAGGTAAGGCTATGAGGAGTAATGTCGGTAGGAGGGTCTAAACGCATTGGCCCCTCATCCTCAAGAAGAATATTAGTATTCATTTCAGCAATTTTTACAATGCTTTCACAATTTTCAACAGGAACTCTAGAGTTGTTTTCTATCTCATTATCAATAGTTTCAACATTTTCAACCGGGATAAGAGAGTTTTTCAAATCATCGTTGCTAACACGTATAGTAGAAATTGGAGCCACGTTTTGGAGCATAAAATAGGGAGATTAGACAAATTCTCCAAATTTTTCAACAGGAAAAGTATAGTTGTTCTCAATATCACTAATAGGAGGCATAACCACATTAAAAACAACAAAGGCTGCTCAAGGGGATGTTGATTGACCTGTGTAAGTTCATTAAGCTCTGTAGGCCCCGCAGTCCCAACAGGTTGCCTAACTTCAGTGAATTGAGGAGATGTGTTCTTTTTTAAGTATGGATGTAATATATAGCAGTGCGTAGGAATATGGCCAAACATTCCACAATGTGAACAGTAAGGAGAATGATTTTCTAAAATGACTTTTTGCCAGTACCTTTAAATTCCCAATCCATATCTCATCACAAAAAAGTTGAGTAATTTCACATTCCACCAAAATACGAGCCTCTGAGGGTCTGTTTAACATATAGGTGGGATCATCCATTTTTAATGGTTTTTTGTATGTCGCAGCAAGGGAGAATAATATCTTGTGATTGAACAAGTGAAACTTTAAACCTGGGAAACACACCCAAATCGGGATCGTAGGGGGTTCCTCCTTAGGATCAAAATATTTAGTCTACTTTAAGATTTTTATGGGGACACCAACAATTCTAATGACCCCGCTAGAAAACAAACGAGTATAATCCTCATCTTTAGCTAACTGAATAAGGATATGACACCTATCTAGCAAACCTATTTTCAGAAACCCTGTAAGTTTCATATCATCAAAATCTCTATGAATCAACTCAAACCTAGGATGCCCAAATAAAAACTTCTCAACAAGAACATGCCTAGCTGAAGACGCAAGAATATTGGATTCATCTTCAGAAACGAACATTGCAAATTTACCATTTTTTATTTATTATTTTTCAAATAAAATTTTAATCTCTACCCATCAACAAAGCTTCATGAAACTTTTGAGGAAAAATCCTGTAATGCTAACCTTAGCGGATTGGATCCCCGAGAGAGCCTCCGCAAAAGTCCTATCCATCAAAATGAAAGAAACAAAGTACCTCACAGAGGCACATTCAAAAAAACACAACAAAGAGCAAGAAAAAAGACACCTGTGAAAAATTAAATTGTAGAAAAACAAAATCGTAAACAGAGGCGAGAAAACAAAGATTGGTGGCAGGAACAACTTCGAAGTCATGAAGGAACAAAAAAACACAGATTGGTGGCAGGAACACAAGAAAACACAAATCTGAAGACAGGAACAAGAAAATAGGAACACGAGAAAAGCACAAGAAACATAGATCAGGAGGTAGGAAACACAAGAAAACACGACACAAACACAGAAACAAAACAAGATTAGGAAAATCGTGACAAATCCCCGATCTGGAAAAAGAAAACGAAAACCGCGACAAATCCACCAGATCCGAATTGAGGGAGTTCCAAGCAAGCAAAAATGCTGAAAAATCAAGAGTAAAAGGAAAGATCTCACCCAATCCGACGCCAGGAATTGAAGTCCTAGTAAGAAACCCCATGAACGCCCTTTTTTGCCGCAGCATTTAGTCCTTTTCATCGGAATATATATATATATATATATANTTTTTTTTATTTTTTGTTTATCTTTTTATTCACAGCGCATAAATCTCTCAAGTTTGTTTCTTTTGTGATATTTTCTTATAATTTATGTTCTATTGTACTTGGGGTGCTAGTATTTTGTTGCAACTTTAACGTTTTAATTTTTTGTGTCATTGATTTTTGTATTTGTACAGGTGACAACGAAATCACTGTTACAAAAGTAAGATTCACTTTTTGGATAAGTTTACACGAATCACAAAACTCAAGATACCTTAGAAAGATTAATGTTCTGTTTGGGACAACAACAGCTTATCCAACTTATACAGATAAACAAATTATCCAGCTTATTCAGATAAGCAACTTATTTTGATAAGCTGCTGATTCAGATAAGCTGACTGACTGTTTAATGTTTGCATTTAAAAAATAACTGATTTGCAGACGTTTCTTGATAAATAACCATTCTGTCTTTGATCTGGATAAATTGACTAGCTGTTTTGTTTGTGCATTTGAAAAATAACTGATTTGCAGCTGTTTCCGGATAAATAACTGTTTTGCCACTGTACAGTTGTGCTGTTTGCAACAGGACTGTAATGACTATATATTTGATAATTTAGAACAAAAAAAATCACTTCATAATAGTACAAAAAAGTATATACACATCAGTTAAGAGCGAGTATAAAAAAACCTAAAAACAGAAAAAAAAACATATTAAAAATAAAAAATAAAAATATGATAATATTCATTTTAAAAAGCAGAAGTATATCACAAACAACGTTGTTCTATAGGGATAATATCAAGCCCTTATCACTTTTGACAGTGAAATCGGTTGGACTGCCTGCCCACCTGAAGAAGCAATACTTCTCAGGACTATATTCCCACCGCGGGCATCCGTAGAACTCTCTACTAATGCGGTAACGAAACTGGAGGTGGGTGAGGGAAGTGCTGTTTATTATTTTTTGGCGTATAAGCAAAAAATCGATTATCGTGTGCACTCTCTCCCCATCCGACTATCACAAATGTGAAACACATGTTGAAGTCACATACGACTATCACATTTTTTGTGAGTGATCCAAACCGACCAATATGTACACTATCTTTTCATGGTTTGGTAGTCGTGGATCAACGTTGGTACCATCAATGACTCCAATACAGTTTTATTAAAATAGTTAAAAGATGTTGTTGCTAACAAACTAATTAGATTCAAATGTGAATGTAATGCGTGAATTAAATTTACCTTAAAGAATGACAATTTTTGCAGGTGTCATCTCGAATGATGGATCCTCCGGTTTAATTATCTATGTCGCTAAACTGAATAGTGCTTTCAGACACACGAAGAAATATCGGCTGATTGTCTCAGATGAATGTTGGAAACGCTCTATCGCTTATCTCATTGATTCATTTTGCGTTAGAATGTAGAGTATTATTGCTAACATCTTCCTTATAGTCGTTTTGGAGGAACCGTTGAGCCCATGGTTGCTGTGAAGTTCTTGGAGGAGATCTAAAAAAATGGGTACTGACATGCGGAATATATTATTGAACATTGTGGGATGTTCTTCTAGCATCTCATCGTCCCATTTATGATCAATGGACAATGTAATGCATGGAGTTCGATCCACAATAGAGTGGTAGCATTCATACAATATTATCATAATCACCGCATCAACTCTATTTGAGCGAAGTCGCTGCCAATCCATTCCGCAAAGAGTTTTGTTAATATTCATGAATATCTTCTTGTGGTGATATAATAACATGAAAAAATATAAAAAACTTAATAGTAACTGCTCCGTATCAGAAATAACGTGCCATCAAACAATGTCATTACATAATCATTTATCTATCAAATAGTGTTATCACAGAGTCATTTTTTCATAAACAAACGTAAGTATTGGACACGGAGCTTGGGGCAGATGCCTACGAGTCGGGTCCTTAGGTAACTTAACAGAGTTTAGATAGAATGTCGAATTAGCCCAAAGTCCATAATGTGAATCTAAAACTACAAGAAAGTCATCTATGGTGGTGTTATTTGAAGGACCAAAACGATCTGCACATACTTCTATCAGCTTATCTATTGAACTTCTGACGAAGGAGTCTTTTTCCTTTTTCCTTTTCTCCACCCTCGGCTGCTTTGATTGGCCTGTGGACTCAAGCTCCCTCAATTTTATGCTCTGGTCTTCGCTTGACCTAGTAACCTGTTCGGCTGCCATTTTTACACTATGTTTGTTACAACAATATCATGTTTGTACTTCACAAATTTATTTCATTCATAAGGGATTATAGCAATCCTATCTTCACTAGTCATTTCTTTGGCAATGCTGCTTACAATTAGAAATGTTACCGCTCCTTTACTTATAATGCAATCATACTTGAGTGATTGCAAATTTTGGGTTGCTAAAATAACATCCTAATAATGCATTGTGATTTCAGTAGTGTTTATAGCCAAGTCCTCTTGAATTTAATTCAATGCAGGTGGAGAGTAGAATACTGCCAAATAAATTCGGTTCAACATATCAACTTGTCAAAAATGACTCAATTGATCTATTTGGCCTGACAAGCTTGGCGAGCTAGTTTGTCCAACCAGTTTGGTTAATTAGCTCGACCAATGGCTCAACAAACCATTGATAGCAAATTGGTTTGGTGAGTTCTCTTAGCTAGTCAAGTTACTTCATCAATTCATCAAAGGGTTGGATAGACTTTGTCGTGTAATGATTGATGTGACGTATCCATACCTAATCAAATCTATAAATAGGGGAGTTCACCTGAGGGTTCTGGGATGACAAATTCCCTACCAAAATTCTCTGTTAAACCTACTTGATAATTAGTGAATTTCTCTACTTTTCTTCCCCATTTTATTTCTCTCTTTTTTTTTTTGGATTTGTTCACCTTAACATCATTTTCCTAGGTGGTATGAGTCCACTAATGGATCAAAATTCAACAATTAGATATAATTAGTTTAGCGCAAAGTTTTGCAATGATTAGCATTAGTTCATGTAGGTTTTGGAAGAGCGAAAATATTTATTCCTATACAATTTTATAGAAAATGATTACAAAATAACTAGAGGGGATGATTTCCCACATTTGGAAAAATAAAAAAATCGGTCATAACTCCCAATGATCAAAGAATGAAACATGAATTATGACATACCAATAATGCTACATTTTAAAAATAGGAAATACCTAATAATAGAATATAATAAAATAAAAAGTTCATAAAAAATCCAACACCTTCCATGAAGTTGGAGTAGAGATATATATCTTGCCCAACTAGTTACAAGAAGCCAAAATCATGTCTGAACAGTCCTTTGGTGAAGATATCCGTTATTTATTGAATAGTAGGGATAAATGAGATTCAAATAGTTGCACAATCAATCTCCTCTTTTGTGAAGTGCATGTCAATCTCTTGCTTTGTGGAGATCATGGTGCACTGGATTTTTACAATGCTTTTAGCTGCTTTATTGTTACATATAAATTTGTTGGTATACTCATCGGGAGATGCAACTCTTCCAGAGCTCTTTTTAATCATAATATTCGACATACTCCATTAGCCATAGCCTTATATTCAACCTCAACACAACTCCTGTTTACCATATTATGTTTCTTACTTTGTCATGTAACCAAGTTTCACCACACATAGGTGTAATATCCAGAAGTTGATCTTTTGTCAATAATTCAACATATCCAATTTGCATTAGTGTACCCCTCTATGTTCTTTTGTTTGGTCTTCTGAAAGAGCAAGTCTTTACCTGGTATACCTTTTAGATATCCAAGAATTTTTTTGATTGCTTCAAGGTGTTTCTCATAGGCGAGCGCATATATTGACTTACCAAACTCACATCAAAGGCAATATCTGGCCGTGTATGTAATAAATATACCAACTTCTCAACTAAATTTAGATGCATAATTGTATTCACTAGAGCACCTTCCTTCCTATATTTCAGTTTTTGATTGGGATCAATTGAAGTGTCTGCAGATTTGCACCCACTCATCCTAGTTTCTTTGGGAAGATCAAGAACATACTTCCATTGGTAGATAATAATTCCTTTCTTCAATTGAGCAACTTTTCATGCCAAGAAAATACCTCAGCGTTCCTTGTCCTTGGTTTTAAAAATAGATGATAGGGAAGTCTTCAAATGGTTCATTTCATGCACATTATTTTTGGTGAGAATAATATCTTCCACATACACAACCAATATGAATATTATCATTTTATTTGAATGTTTGAAGAATGTTGTATGATCTTTCTTTCTTGAGTATATCTCTGACCTTTAACAAGTAGTGTACATTCCTCANGAGAATTTTTTTGATTTCTTCAAGGTGTTTCTCATAGGCGAGCGCATATATTGACTTACCAAACTCACATCAAAGACAATATCTGGCCGTGTATGTAATAAATATACCAACTTCCCAACTAAATTTAGATACATAATTGTATTCACTAGAGCACCTTCCTTATATTTCAGTTTTTGATTGGGATCAATTGAAGTGTCTGCAGATTTGCACCCACTCATCCTAGTTTCTTTGGGAAGATCAAGAACATACTTCCATTGGTAGATAATAATTCCTTTCTTCAATTGAGCAACTTTTCATGCCAAGAAAATACCTCAGCGTTCCTTGTCCTTGGTTTCAAAAATAGATGATAGGGAAGTCTTCAAATGGTTCATTTCATGCGCATTATTTTTAGTGAGAATAATATCTTCCACATACACAACCAATATGAATATTATCATTTTATTTGAATATTTGAAGAATGTTGTATGATCTTTCTTTCTTGAGTATATCTCTGACCTTTAACAAGTAGTGTACATTCCTCAAACCACGCTCTCAGTGATTTCTTCAACTCATATACGAATTTTTAATTTACAAACTTTTATGTTGAGCTTCTCACTAAATTCCGGAGGTCCATCCATATACACTTCTTTCAAGTCCCCATTGAGANGACTTTTATGTTGAGCTTCTCACTAAATTACGGAGGTCCATCCATATACACTTCTTTCAAGTCCCCATTGAGAAAGACATTCTTTATGTACAAATATTGTAGGGGCCAGTCAAGATTAGTTGCAATTGATAGAAGAACCCCTACCAAGTTTAGTTTTGGGATTGGGGAAAATTTCTAAATAATCAATGCTCTAGGTTTGAGTAGATCCCTTGGCAACCAGTCGAACCTTATACCCTTTTATTGATCCATCATAATCATACTTGATTGTAAATGTCTAATTGTGGCTGATAATTGTATTCTCTAGGTAGATCAATCAATTCCCGCATGCCATTTTTTCAAGAGCTTTTATCCCCTCGTGAACAATCTCTTCCACCGAGGAACTTTAAAAACATCCAACACAGTGATAGGAATCTCCATAAATGACAATTGTGAGGTAAATACATGAAAATTAAGTGATATATTTTTATATGACGCATGATGGGACAATGGATGCTAAGTGCAAGATCTTTTCCCAATGGAAAGGCTAGACTCATTAGTTTGAGATTCAAANCGAATTTCTAAATAATCAAGGCTCTAGGTTTGAGTAGATCCTTTGGAAACTAGTCGAACCTTATACCCTTTTCGTGATCCATCATAATCATACTTGATTGTAAATGCCTAATTGTGGCTGATAGTTGTATTCTCTAAGTAGATCAATCAATTTCTGCATGCCATTTTTTCAAGAGCTTTTATCCCCTCGTGAACAATCTCTCCATCGACGAATTTTAAAAACATCCAACACAGTGATAGGAATCTCCATAAATGACAAATGTGAGGTAAATGCATGAAAATTAAGTGATATATTTTTATATGACGCATAATGGGACAATGGATGCTAAGTGCAAGATCTTTTCCCAATGGAAAGGCTAGACTCATTAGTTTGAGATTCAAACTAGGCTCATATTTAAGACTAGAAGAATCCGAACTCAAAGAGCAAGTGGACCGAAAATGGAGTAAAGGATTTTTGAGAATATTATATGGGAATCTTTTTTCGAATGACATTCTTCCGAGAATCAACCAATCGACAAATCTGTTAGCTAGGTGATTCATTGCCTCCCTCTCCCATATGAATTTTCTCATGTAGCTTTTTGTGTTTCCATCCATAAAGGTAAGGTGCAGAGCAAACAAAGGAGGAAGAAGAATTGTCACGATAGAAAAAAGAAATAACTATGAGGAACCAGTGATTCTTTCTTTTTAAAAACATATATCCTCCATTCTTAAAAAACATTTGATAGATTATCCAACCCCAAGCAATCCGAGTTATTGACAGGGGTTCCTACTGTTAGCTGGTTTTTGTTTAGCCATTTTGATAGTGGCTGGCATTTCTTTAGCTATGCATCACACATCTCTTGTGGATCTAGCTTTCAACAACATATAACATGTTATGAGAGACGTTTAAGGGGCTGGTTGCTCGTTATATNGATTTAAGACTAGAAGAATCCGAACTCAAAGAGCAAGTGGACTGAAAATGGAGTAAATGATTTGTGAGAATATTATATGGGAATCTTTTTTCGAATGACATTCTTCCGAGAATCAACCAACCGACAAATCTGTTAGCTAGGTGATTCATTGCCTCCCTCTCCCATATGAATCTTCTCATGTAGCTTTTTGGGTTTCCATCCATAAAGGTAAGGTGCAGAGCAAACAAAGAAGGGGAAGAAGAATTGTCACGATAGAAAAAAGAAATAACTATGAGGAACCAGTGATTCTTTCTTTTTAAAAACATATATCCTCCATTCTTAAAAAAACATTTGATAGATTATTCAACCCCAAGCAATCAGAGTTATTGACAGGGGTTCCTACTGTTAGCTGGTCTTTGTTTTGCCATTTTGATAGTGGCTGACATTTCTTTAGCTATGCATCACACATCCCTTGTGGATCTAGCTTTCAACAACATATAACATGTTATGAGAGACGTTTAAGGGGCTGGTTGCTCGTTATATGCATGCTAATGGGGCAAGTATGTTTCTTATTGTGGTTCACATTCATCCTTTTTGTGATCTATATTATGCGAGTTATAACAATTTTAAGGAATTTGTTCGGTGTCTCGGAGTGTAATATTTCTTTTAATGATTGTAACAACTCTTATGGTATACGTACCACCATGGGGTCAGATGGGCTTTAAGGTATCCACAGTAATTATAAGTTTAGCAAGCGCCATACCTATAGTAGGAGATACTATTGTGACTTGGCTTTGAGATGGATTCTCCGCAGACAAGGCAACCTTTTTTAATCTTCATCTTTTACTCCACAGACAAGGCCAGCTTTTTAATCTTCATCATTTACTCCCCTTACTTTTAGTAGGTGTCAACCCTAGAATAAGTCACATTGGAAATAAGGGTAAGAAAAAATTTTAACCACCTATAAATGTACATCCAAAATGGTATTTCCTATCAGTCCATGCTATTCTTCGCAATATACTTGAAAAAGCAGGAGGTGTAGCCGCAATAAAACTAGTTTCTATATCTCTGTTAGCTTTGCCTTTTAATGAAAAGTATTTATGTGCGTATTTCAAGTTTTCGACCGATTCACTAAGGAAAATTTTGGTTGTTTTTGGTTGATTGTTTACTATTAGGTTGGATCAGATGTTAACCCATGGATACACCATTTGTTATTATTTGACAAATTTCTTCTTCTTTTTTCTTATTCTTTGCCATAACGATCGTTTTGGGATGGGTTGGAAGAGTTCTAAATTCTTATATAAATGAGATTGATCACCCTTGATCAGTGAAAAATT
>JXCR01109940.1:180267-197192 GCA_002079205.1 Phalaenopsis hybrid cultivar
TGACACTACTCATTTTTACATTGATTAGTGAGTCTTACACAATTCATTTTCAAGCGAATGAGTGATTAGCCACATTGATATAGCTGAGATCGGGAAAAATACTATAATTAGACTACAAGATAGGGTGGCTTAACTTTCCAATCTAGAGAGATGTCCACAGAAGCCAACTTTGGAGTTCAAATCTTCCTTTGCCCACTAACTAGGAAACAAACATCAGGTCCTCCATTTATTTAGATTAACAGCCTCACACTAGTGCTATGACCAACACATGCTTCTATACATCAACTGACATCAAAATCACCCCCTTCATGCCGCATCCCCTTAAGAAAACATAACTACCATTATGCCTACCAAGCCTCCAAATAGACTCAAGCATCAAGTAACCAAATAACCCTTCATAATGAAATAGTGCGTCACTTGCATCTCTTTTTTCACATCGAAAAGATCTTCCAGACTTCTCACTCTATTGAAATAGCAAAGCTCCTGGAATGTAATAGTTGACGTTTAGTCCTAGAGTAGTTGTNGCATTGAGAAAGTTTAATAACGACGATGAGAGTTTAACAATTTCTATCACGACATATATCAAGCGGGAACCATCAACAATTTTGACCTTTTTTTTTGCCTGCGCAAGATTTATAGGAGGAAAATAATTTAGAAAAATTAGCCATTAGATCAGTTTCGCCGTAATAAATTATCCAAGAATAAAAATTAAGAATAACACCTAAAAAAGCACTGGCTAAACAATTACCATTTTCAATTAAAAACTAAGAGTCGAGAGCAATTTTGGAGATTGAAACAATATGTGCCAGTGATTTAGTGAAAGGGACTGCAGTCAAGTTAGGAGTCTATTAAATTTCTTCAGCAGCCGCTTGGTAAGCTGGACCTACATACTTGGATTTTAAGATCTAGTTTGTAGGTTTATCACGAAGTTTCCCATATATCTTGTTAGTGTACCATGATTTTTTGCAATACTAGCACCATGTTTTCTTATGCCTTCTTTGTCAGTGTCACGCTTTTGACATAAGATTTGAGTTTTTCTGTTCAATGCCACAAGAAGATTCGGTCTTGCACAATATAACTTTTTCTTGACTCTTTCCGTATAGCTTTAGAAAAACCTTCTTTAGTAGAGTTTAGGGGTTTCCTACTAATGATGTGACCTCAGACTTTATTTAAACTTCAACTATGGTGGGCTAGGAACATATAGACTTGGTCATTTTCTTCTCTCTCTATGGCGAGCGTAATCATTCAAATTCTCTCGAATGTCATCATGACATTGATCAAGTTCCTGCCATAATGATTCAAACTCGTTATAATACTTAGTCATCACAGTCACTTTATTTTGATTTTCAATGTTGAGTTTTCTATAAAAAAAAAATTGGAAAGAATTCTTCAAGTTTGAATAAAGGTCTAGAGCAACCTCTCTGATATCTTGAGCTGTGGGATGAAATAGATGTCACCCATAACACAGACACAAACATGACATGTCATGCTATGGGGACACAACATAATTGAAGGATATAAGGCACGACACGTCATGGTCATGCTTTTATGTTTAATTAATTATTAAGATGAAATATATAAGTTTTTATTATTCTTTCTTAAAGAAATTATAAAATAAGTTATGTAAGAATAAAATTTAATTTCATACATTTAACTTGTACTATAAAATCTCTTATAAAAATTAATTTTCAAAATTAAATATATAATATGTTTCAAAAGAATTTATCATAACTTATCTACTAAAGTTTTATAAAATTTTATGATTACAATGAGAAAAATAACTATTGCTTGGCTTCACAACTATTGGATGCATCTTCAATGTTCGACTTTAATGAATCTATGAATCACAACACGAACACAGGGACACAAACATGACATGCCAAGATACAAAGACACAATATAATTGAAAAGAATAAGACATGACATGTCATGGACACATTTTCATGTTTAATTAATTATTAATATAAAATATATAATTNCCGTGCAGAACAGAGAAAAATCGCAGGAGGTGGAATAGGACTTGTAGGCTAAACTCACAGATCGACGTTCGAGTTGAAGCTTCCAGGTGTTGCCAAAGAAAAGTCATGAATGACTCCGTAGAACTTATAGTTGGAACTCTCAAACGTACGTTCGAGCCCTGACACAGTGTAAAACACAATTTCAAAAGCGAATCATGGCTCTGAGACAATGTAGGTTTTGGAAGAGGAAATAATTATTCATCTGCAATTTCATAAAAAAATGATTACAAGAAAAATATGGTGGGGTGGCTCCCACATTAGAAAAATAATAAAGTCATCCCTAACTCTCAATGATAAAAGAAGGAAACAAGAGTTATGACATACCAATAATATTACATTCTAGAAATTGAANGAAATATATAAGTTTTTATTATTCTTTCTTAAAGAAATTATAAAATAAGTTATGTAAGAATAAAATTTAATTTCATACATTTAACTTGTACTATAAAATCTCTTATAANAAAATATATAAGTTTTTATTATTCTTTCTTAAAGAAATTATAAAATAAGTTATGTAAGTATAAAATTTAATTTCATACATTTAACTTGCACTATATAATCTCTTATAAAAATTAATTTTCAAAATTAAAAATATAATATGTTTCAAAAGAATTCATCATAACTTATCTACTAAAGTTTTATAAAATTTTACGATTACAATGAGAAAAATAACTATTGTTTGGCTTTGCAACTATTGGATGCATCTTCATTGTTCAATTTTAATGAATCTATGAATCACAACACGAACACAGGGACACAAACATGACATGCCAAGATACAAAGACACAATNAATATATAATATGTTTCAAAAGAATTTATCATAACTTATCTACTAAAGTTTTATAAAATTTTATGATTACAATGAGAAAAATAACTATTGCTTGGCTTCACAACTATTGGATGCATCTTCAATGTTCGACTTTAATGAATCTATGAATCACAACACGAACACAGGGACACAAACATGACATGCCAAGATACAAAGACACAATATAATTGAAAAAAATAAGACATGACATGTCATGGACACATTTTCATGTTTAATTAATTATTAATATAAAATATATAATTTTTTATTATTCTTTATTAAAAATATTACAAAAATAAATTATGCAACAATAAAATTTAACTTTCTAAATTAACTTATATTATAAAATCTCTTGCTATAAAAATTAATTATCAAAATTAGATATATAATATATTTCAAAATAATTCATCCAAACTTATCTACTAAAATGTTAAAAAATCTTATGATTACACTGAAGGAATTACTAATGTTCGACATCGACAAATATTGTATGCACCTTCAATACTTGATTTTAACGAATGTTAGAGAAAGCGTTAACATGAGAGAGGAGACTATTTCGACTATGAGGTATAAGTAAGGCTGCTTATATCTATAATTTTTTATTTCTTGTGTTGTATTTTCTGAAATTGTGTTAAGCTCATGTTCAATGAAGTGTTGAGGTGTATCTCAGACGTGTTTGGGCCCAAAAAAAATTTAAATTTTAGTGTGAAAAAAGTGTCGGATAAGTGTCAGCATCCTATATGTGCCTGATGTGGGTACACTGCTTTTTTAGAATTGTCAGCACTACATAGGATGTGGCTTTCCAATGTAAGTTCCATGGAGTTGATGATCTAAGTCATAACCAGAGAAATTATGGACCGCCATTTTTTCAGATTATGATCGTTAACAATAGGTTTTGAATTTTCTCTACTTGAACACCCAAATTTTTATTTCACGTTGATCACCATCTTTATGGATTAAGCTCATTCTAGGTAGTTGTACCTCTTAAGTTTTATAAATGTGAGATAAAGATGTGAGTTATGGGAATATTAATCGGTCGATACAACCATGAGAGGAGCTATAGGGTGAGGTGATGTGGTTTATGAATTACTGGAGTCATTCGATGTNCAGAATGCAAAGATTTACCGACTAGAAATCAAATTTTTATTGACTGCTTTCCTATATGATATAATTTGTTATGTTTATGCTTTTGATGGATTAATTTATTAATATCTAGATATAAAAAGAGTTTAACCTAAACAAATGAGGATCTGTGAATATGGAATAATATTGATACGAGAATGCTTTTTATTACTTGCAAAAGAACCAAGATAATTAATGGTGCAGCATTTTAAAATCATCTCCTCTTTTGATTATGTAAAAGATCTCCCTGTGACCTATGCTTAAATATGGCGTTCTACTCGNTAGAATGCAAAGATTTACCGACTAGAAATCAAATTTTTATTGATTGCTTTCCTATATGATATAATTTGTTATGTTTATGTTTTTGATGGATTAATTTATTAATATCTAGATATAAAAAGAGTTTAACCTAAACAAATGAGGAGGATCTTTGAATATGGAATAATATGGATACGAGAATGCTTTTTATTACTTGCAAAAGAACCAAGATAATTAATTGTGCAGCATTTTAAAATCATCTCTTTTGATTATGTAAAAGATCTCCCTGTGACCTATGCTTAAATATGGCGTTCTACTCGTTAATTGCACATCAATTTTCGTTTAATTTACATTAAAATGGCCCTAGAAATATAACTCGTCATTCTTATTATTTATTATTTATTATATTTTTTCACCCGAGTGATTTTATCTAGGCTTCAAGAACTCTACATTTAACTCCTTATAATAATAACTGTCATGCATGGATCAACAACTTTGCAGCAGCGATCTAATTTATGCGCTTATTATTATATTTTTGATTATAGAAAACTTAAACTATATTAACTTCTGAATTTGTTCCATTGTAACTTGATAATTATAACTTCTATTAAGCTGTCATCTGGTATTGATATATTTATATCTAATTCTAAAATCGAACTTTCTATCTCGGTATTGTAACAAAATGCTACAATTGTTGCCCATTATATTTAATTTAAAATGATGTGCAAGATTTCTAACTTCTCTTAGTCAACAGTACATAATCGCAACATAGCCGTTGCAAATGTGCCATAATAGTGCTACAATTTTTTCTTATGCTTATTTTAATTGAATGTCAGAAATCTTGATGTCTTAATGAGGGTATATCAATTTTTTATCCTTATTTTAATTGAATGTCAGAAATCTTGATGTCTTAATGAGGGTATATCGATTAAGTGCCAAATTCTCAAGCTTAGCAATTTGCCTTGATTACCTTGTAACCTGAGTTCAATGCTTTTTATTTTTGTTTCATCACGCTGCAGCAGTTTTTGCTCAGACCTTGCTATGCCTAGTTCTGTCCCTATACGAGTACTTTTTCATCAGTTAATTCATGCTTCACTTAAGAGTTTTATATTCCATATCACTGGTTGTGTTTAACGGATGCATTTATTTTTTGCTCATGTCATTAAAATATGGCTTTGGGTGATCAAATTATTAAAAAGTGTGAACGATTTATATATCTTGGGTCCGTTGTTCAAAGCGATGGTGATATAGATGGGGATGTTAATAGTAGAATTCAGTTGAAAGGAAAATTTTATAAGATGGTGGCGAGACCTGCAATGCTCTATGGCGCTAAATGTTGGCCTTTAAAAGAGAAGCATAATAACAAGTTAAGTGTTGCCGATATGAGAATGATTAGGTGGGTGAGTGGCTTTACACTTAGAGACAAAATGCGAAATGAATATATTCGTGAGCGGGTTGGTGTAGCTCCTGTGACGGACAAAATTAGAGAAAGTCGTCTTAGATGGTTTGGTCACATTGTACTCGACCATCTGATGATCCGATTAGGAGATTAGATGTTTTAGATTCGACTTGTGCTAAGAAAGGCAGAGGTAGACCTAGTAAGACTTGGGCTTATTGTATTAAAAATGATTTTAATTTACTAGAACAAAATGAAAATATGACACTAAATAGGACGCGGTGGAGAAAAAAGATTCATGTAGCCAACCCCACGTAGTGGGATTAAGGCTTTGTTGTTGTCATTAAAATATGGCTCTACTGCTCAAAGTTGGTTGGCATCTTTTTAGGCTGCAGGCCTCTACTTCCGTGGTCATCGCATATGGTTAACGGCTATGGAAGAATTGATGTCAAAGGGAATGCGTGAGGCTAATCAGGTTAATTTTATTGCTTCTGTAATGCATNTGTCATTAAAATATGGCTCTACTGCTCAAACTTGGCTGGCATCTTTTTAGGCTGCAGGCCTCTACTTCCGTGGTCATCGCATATGGTTAACTGCTATGGAAGAATTGATGTCAAAGGGAATGCGTGAGGCTAATCAGGTTAATTTTATTGCTTCTGTAATGCATTTTTTTTTTTCATTACTTCCGTTTTTACCGTTATACAATTTGTATGTGCTTATAGGCATTTCTTATTGGATGCTCTGCGGGTGGTCTAGCAGCTATACACCATTGTGATGAATTTCACGCATTGTTTCCAGGAAGTACAAAAATCAAGTGTCTTGCTGNCATTACTTCCGTTTTTACCGTTATACAATTTGTATGTGCTTATAGGCATTTCTTATTGGATGNCCATCACGCTGCAGCAGTTTTTGTTCAGACATTGCTATGCCTAGTTCTGTCCCTATACGAGTACTTTTTCATCAGTTAACTCATGTTTCACTTGAGAGTTTTATATTCCATACCACTGGTTGTGTTTAACGGATGCATTTGTTTTTTGCTCATGTCATTAAAATATGGCTCTACTGCTCAAAGTTGGCTGGCATCTTTTTAGGCTGCAGGCCTCTACTTCCGTGGTCAACGCATATGGTTAACTGCTATGGAAGAATTGATGTCAAAGGGAATGCGTGAGGCTAATCAGGTTAATTTTATTGCTTCTGTAATGCATTTTTTTTCATTATCTCCGTTTTTACCGTTATACAATTTATATGTGCTTATAGGCATTTCTTATTGGATGCTCTGCGGGTGGTATAGCAGCTATACACCATTGTGATGAATTTCACGCATTGTTTCCAGGAAGTACAAAAATCAAGTGTCTTGCTGATGCTGGAATGTTCCTTGATGCGTATGTATTCCTTGGTGAAAGCATGCTATTTTCCATTTGTTTGCCAATTTTACCTTAATAATTTGTCGCCTAGATTTGTTATGCTTCAGTGCTGTTGTAGTCTTAATAGACAATTAATATATTCTGGCACGACAGTGTTGATGTGGCTGGTCGACGCACCCTGAGATCCTTCTTTAGTGGAATAGTTAATTTACAGGTACCTATGGCAATTTGCAAGCCTTAGCTTGCTTTGAGACTCCTTGATTTTACGCTTTAATATGTTTATTTGATGAATGGAGTAATAAGAAATTTGGCTGCAGATATGGCTTCTTCTANGAGATCCTTCTTTAGCGGAATAGTTAGTTTACAGGTACCTATGGCAATTTGCAAGCCTTAGCTTGCTTTGAGGCTCCTTAATTTTACGCTTTAATATGTTTATTTGATGAATGGAGTAATAAGAAATTTGGCTGCAGATATGGCTTCTTCTACATATTGCCTGTTTTATTTGTTTTTCTCTTCGAATTCTGCTTGAAAAATAATTGATTGGGTAAACAGGGGGTGTCAAGGAACTTACCTGGAACCTGTACTTCGCGCCTGAATCCTACTTTGGTAATTTTTCATCTCCAAGAACTAAGTTCATGAGAAATGGTAAGACCAGTCATTGATACTATCATTTTTCTTTGCAGTGTTTCTTTCCTCAGAATGCCCTGTCCGATGTTCAGACCCCACTTTTTATTCTGAATTCAGCATATGATGTATGGCAGGTACATCACCACCCAAGTAGAAGTACTGTGCTGCATTTATGGGGGCATTTACATTTATACCATCCAAATCTTTCATACCATATCAAAAATACCAATGTTTACGTTTAACAATTGAAACACTTCTTTTCATGTATATGCAGGGTGGCATATATGTTAAAATTGAAGTTTAGGTGTTATATATTTAAATACATAGGAATTAAGTGACATGCTTGCAAATATTCCTTTTATTTATTTTTAGTCCCTTGGTATTGTGAATAAAATAGGATGCATGGAGAAAAAAGGATTCATGTAGCCGACCCCATGTAGTAGGATTAAGGCTTTGTTGTTGTTGTTATTGTTGGTATTGTGAAAAAAATACTGAATACTTTCATTGTAATTTTAAGTTGCGGAGTTCCTAGTATTTGAGAAAATGATAGCCTGAATAACCACTAGAATGATGAAAGCTTGAAATGCTGCCTTTGTCTGCTTTTTTTCTTTTACCTTTGGTTTCAGCTTCAGGAGAGTTTGGCTTCTAAAGCGGCTGATCCTCATGGTTATTGGCAAGATTGTAACATGAATAATGCAAAATGCAACACAGGACAAATCCAGTTTTTACAAGGTATCCGTTTTTTTATCTCTATTTAAGTTCATGACACTTAATACTTAACGTTCACTTTACTCAATGTTGCAGTTGAACTTTTCCTCTATTTTAGGCTTCAGGAATGAAATGCTTAATTCTGTAGAGAAGTTCTCGTCATCAAGCAAAAATGGATTATTTATTAATTCATGTTTCGCTCATTGCCAAAGTGAGAGGCAGGATACCTGGTTTGGAAACGATTCCCCATCTATTAGGAACAAGGTATGGTTATATTGAATTTTTTCATTCACGTTGAAGTTACCGGTCCCTATTCATACCACGATCAGTTTTTTGTGCATCTACTTTCCATTTGAAACTGAAATTTTTGGACTTTTAATGAAATTTGCTACCAAAGCCATGTGCTTGGTTTTTTTTTTTTTTGTCAACTGCCCACCAAGCAAAATGAGGATTTATGTAAAATAGCTAACATAAATAAATGCAATCATCAAAAGACAAACTTCTAAAATAAAGAGGAAAAGCTCTAGTTTTAGACGCTAAAAGTTTAAAAACTAAGCAAAAACTTAATTCGTTATTTTATTGATTTCAAAAAAAATCTTTCTATAATCTCCTACGGGGCCTGCTATATTATATTCTTTCGGCTATTCCTAAGGTGTATTCTGTAAAGTGCGGTTCCAATGCTCTAGTTCTAATTCTATTCAAGTGGGTCCTTTGGTTTCATGCAGCTTATAGTTTTTTCTCTTTGGAGTGCTTGATTGCGCCAAAAAGAATCATTAATAAAACTTTAGTTAATTTAGCAAAAACATGTGTACTTGGGATCTATGCTTACCATCATCTGAATCTACCTGCAATTGTATTATATTAAAAATCACAAAGAAATAACCGTGTGAAATTGTTTATTGTCATAGTCCAAAAAGACCAATTGATCTAATTGATGCTCCCTCTGTTACATTTTCTTATGTTGCATTTGTAATTGCACATGATTTTTTGTGTTCTTTTAGTAGATGTATGAAAACATGATAAAAATGCTGAAGTTCCGTAAATATGCTGAAGTTGTGAATTAAAAGCATTACTCAAGAAATTATTTTGATTCACAGTTGACCTGAACGTTATGCAATCACAAAATACAAAAATTGCATACAAGGATTTTGATTACTTGGATGAATAGGGGAGGCTTGTAGTAAGTTGGACACGACCTCATGGATGACTTCTTTTGAAGGCACTTTGATGAATAGGATGACTAGGAGAAACTTGCATCAAACCTCATGAATGGCTCTTTTTGAATACACTTGGTTGACTAGTGAAGATTTGACATTTGCCTTTTCATTAGATAGAAGTATATATTATCAAATAGCATGTAAGTGTAACACCCGAAACTCATAAAGCTAAACTTACAAAACAAAGCAATAGCCATAACATATAAGGTTTATTTTGGAAAAACCTTCGTACTAATAGCAAAGCTAAATACCATCCAAATATTGTTGTCCCTAGTAGGCAACCTTAATTGTTCCTTACAATCGTTGGATGTAAAATATGCATTTCCATGTGGTAATTCAAAAGAAGAAGCCTATATGGATTTTTCGTTTGTTTTAATAATGATTTCATTACTAACCATGGATGTAAGCCAAAAAAAGATTTATTTGAACTGTGAAACAATCTTCAAGTAAATGGTTTGAGAAGTTCACTGAATTCATAGAATGGATGAATTTTAAACAAGGAGATTACACTCTATTCATAGAATGTCTAATAAAGGCAAAATTTTTGTTCTAATGTGGATGTCATAATTATAACGGGAGACAGTTTCAAAAAAGAAAAAGAAAAAAAAAAGAAGAAAAGTCAATAAAGAAATTAAATTCAAAGAACAGAGAAGGTTTAAATATTCTTGGAATTGAAGTGACCCACTGAAAGGTTGTGATATTTATCTCTCAATAAAAATACATCATAGCTCCACTAAATGAAACAAGAATGATTGAATTTCTGATTAACTGTCTGATTAACTGTTTCACAAACTTAGAGAGGTAGGGGATGGCCCAGAAGTTGACAAGGGTTCGTATTAAAGGTTGATTGGAAAGCTTATTTATTTTCAGACATTTCCTATGCTGTAAGTGGTCTAAGCAAATTTAAAATAAAATGCATTATTATGTCATAGAAAACTATTTAATACCTTAAAGAAAGAATGGGAAAAGATCTTATTAAAAAAAAAAGAAGATTGACTTTGAAGTACACATATGCTGATTGGGTAGGATTCGTCATGGATAGGATGTTTACTAGTGGTTATTGCATTTTCAAAGTTGAGAATCTAATCAATTGGAGAAGCGAGAAGCAATCAGTCGTTAGATCTAATATTAAAGTTCAATTTTGGACAATAGCCAATTGATCTATGAACTATTATGGGTTTAAATTATCTTGTATGACTTAAGAATAAAATGAAAAAAAATTGGCCACTATTATCACATGTAATCCAATCCAACATAATTAAAGCAAACACATGGAAGTTGATCAGCATTTTAACAAAGAAAATTTAAAAAGTGGTTTGCACAAGAAGTCCAATCTGACATGATTTAATCAAACGTATAACATTAGATTACCAAGTAGTATATTTTTGAATTTCTTCTCAAAATTAGGCATAAATATTATTTACTTTACAGCTGGAGGAGTATATGCAGTCTTAGAGGCTTGACAATCTATGAGCTGCAAAGCTGGAGGTCCATCATTGCGATTAATGCGACAATATGTTGGCCCTTACAGGGGGAAAATGTTTTTAGATTTTCAAGGGAATAAATATGTGCAAGTTTTATAATATCTTTTTCATTATATTGTAATTAGTAGTTTTTATAGAGGTATAAGTTATGAATAACAACTTACAATCCTATAGTACCAATAGATGTGCAGAATCCCTAATGAAATATACAATCTTAATCATTTATCCTCTCATAAAAATATTAGCGCATAACATAAATATTCATATTATTCCTCATCACCCTAATNCGGTGGAAAATGTTTTTCTTAGATTTTCAAGGGAATAAATATGTGCAAGTTTTATAATATCTTTTTCATTTTATTGTAATTAGTAGTTTTTATAGAGGTATAAGTTATGAATAACAACTATAATCCTATAGTACCAATAGATGTGCAGAATCCCTGATGAAATACACAATTTTAATCATTTATCCTCTCATAAAAATATTAGCACATAACATAAATATTCATATTATTCCTCGTCACCCTAATTCATTTCATTCAGTGTTAAAACTAGAAAAGATGTATGGTCATATTGTAAGATTCTTGGCGTCAACTATAGGAGCACAAACTATGCTCAAATCATCATCCTAACCTTGCCAAATTTTCCAAGAGAGAAAAATGCCAATTACATGGCTTCTATATCAGTTATGTCAATCATGCTTATCGACCACACAATTTACCCAAACTAATGTGCTTGGTATCATAACCTCTTTACTCCGGGTAGAATGACATTGTCTTTCGATGATCTCAAATGTGAGGTAAGGTCTCAAATACAAGGTAAGTTTGTCAACTTACCCTATTGCAAGGAATCGTAGTTCATATATCAGCCTGTGGATCAGTCTATTGTCATACTTTTTATACACACTAACATAGCAAAATAGATTGTTTGCATCTCAATGACATCATTTCATTTTGTTACAAGTTCATGTAAAATCAGTTATGTGGTATCCATACATAAAGATTTCATGTAATATACTAATGCCATTTGATTCATCCTAAATGCTCCAACATTACAATCTGCTAAAACATGGCTTAACATCTTAAAGGAGTCATCCCATTTCAAATCATGCAGCAAAATCTTATTTGCAGTTATGTACATAAAATTAGAGAGAGATTTTAAGGTTATCACCATACAACATGCACTAACAAGAAAAATACCATAATCTCATCTGCACAGATAGAAAACCCTTGCAAATTAATATAAAGTACATGATTTGACGTTCACACACTTCATTCATCAAGCATTACATCTTTTTTTTTTTTGCAAGTGAAAAAAATAAATAATTTAGTATACATCCGACCTTGAAAATATTGGACGGTCTTTAATTTTCTCCTCAATCTCAAACATAAACGAATCTTCTACCTTCCTCTTCCTCAAACTTTTTCTTTTCTTTTTCTATGGCGAGAACACTATTCTTGTGTTTATTTAGGTTGTAGTGTGATTCTTCTTTATCATCTTTCACATTAATTTTTATTATATTGTTATAATTTTAATTTTAAGTAAAAGTTATCTTTTTACTCATCCTAATTTATTATTATTATTATTATGTTTTTAAAAGCCAAAAAAGATAAATTTAAGGTGACTTCTTAGTCTTTAATTTTGGAACTCAATTCTCATTATTTTGAAGATGAGTTTCAAGATTGGGAACTCAATTATATCCCGTTCAAACAGACTTAGTTGACTCTCATTAAGAAGTGAAATTCAATGTTCCTTGACACTTAAATATAAATAAATTATCCCCACTATAAATGCAAATGTAAGGCCCAACTATATAAAAAGAATAAATGTTAGATAAATATAAATCAATATTAATGTCGTTTGACACCAGCTGTCTACATACACATATGAAGCATGCCTTTTGGGAAACCCACTTTCCCTTTGCTATTGTACATGGAGAAACCTTCATACAAACCCTACATTTTTATATACTCGACAACTAGAATTACTCTTTATGGCTAGGCTAGCTCGATATTTAATTGTTGTTGATGGAATCATTTCAAAACATACCTAGGTTTTATTTGGTACGAGTGCTAGCGGAATATGCAAAAGAATTCTCAACCCATTTTCAAAATGGCTGTTAAAACAAGTAAGAAAACACAATGGATTAAGGAGAATTTAACAATGAACACTAAGAAAACTATGCCTCAAATAAACACTTCATGAACGCATACAATTCCCTAGAGAATTTAACAATGAAGCTCTCAAAATCAACCCTAGAAAGTCAAATATCCCTGAAGATTGTTGGAGAGGAATAAGAGGTAGTCCCAACTAGTAACTAGAGTCATCATCAAGGATTGTGGAGCGTTGTTGCTCTTATGATGAAAAGTCTATTTTTTATTTTGATTCACAAAAGTTATTTTAACTTAACAAAAAACTAAGAAAACTTTTTGATTAATTGGGAAATATGTGTTTGATTTCATGCGATTAAATATTTTAGCCTAGATAATTACCCCACTAATCATCAAGCAAACTCTGTCAATTAAATGCTTAATTGATCGATACTTTCGAATTTTATTTTAGTGCCAAAATATGTGAGTAAAGCTAATTATGGAATTTTATTTTTATTTTTATTTTTATTCTAGTTCACATTCCTATGTTGCCCAACTAAATGATCCAACAAATTACTTGTTTAATTTGATTAGGGCCAATAACTTTACCAAGATGTGACCTTTTTAATGCTCAAGAAACTTGCTAGTTAATGAGAATCTTTTTTAATGATTTCTTCACATGCATTCTCAATAAAGAAAAATCTCATATACATCAATTATTTTCATCATAACCAAAATTTCGTTATTCTTTTTTTTTTTGCTTTCACGTTTTCATCGAGTAAATTTGGAGTGCTTTTGTTATTTGGCAAGATACGATATATCCATAACAAAACAGCCTCTGTTTCAAACTTGCTTAATTTTTCTGACTTGTGTGGTTCCTTAACCCTCCTCACTTTTGTTATCACCCTCAAATGTCATTCTTTTTTTTTTTCCAATGCCATTTGAGTGAATTAAACACGAGAGAAGTCACAAGTTTCTCGCGTTATATTATCTTATACATTGATACCTCATTTAGGTCATTTTGTTTGACTAAATGACAATTATTTGATGGTGTTTTATTCATACTTTGAATCTAGACTTAGTTCGAATATGAAACACAGGTAATTGGTATATAGAGAAGTTTAAATATATATTTAAATTAAATACATTGTAAGCAGGAGAGAATATCCTATGTTTTGTAGCACAAGGATATGCCTTGTAGTTGGTCAAAAGTTTTTTGCAAGTATCACATAAGTATTTGTGATGGAATTTTTTCAATTAATCTAGCATGGTATCTTGTTCTCCTTCACTATTTATATTACAATTTGAATGTCATCCTGAGTAATCAAGGATGATATTAATTTGAGTTTCAATCAACTAAGATGGCTTAGAAAAATTAAAGAGAACATTATTCATACTTGAAAAAAATGTTTAATAAGGGTGGCATTCTTTTTATGCTGTTTCTAGCTGTGCCAATTCTTTGTGGTGGAAATTATTTAACGGCTGCATTTATATCATGTAACTGCTTGATAAAGATCAGCTTCATCTCCTCTGATTGCCTTTTATTTTCCTGAAGTTAGAGATAATGATGTTTCAGTTGTAGTTGCACTTTTGATATCATATGGTGTTAAGGTATATCCGAGTATTGGATTTAGCTTCACAATGAATGGGTTGAAAATATCGTTTGACTACTAGTTTATGATGCTCCATTTTGGGGAAAAATTTTCTATCCAAACCCGGGCGTAGCTTTATGTGCGGACTCCAATAATATGCCGTCACGTGTGCTACATCGCGATGGTTAGTTCGGGGTTGTTGAAGTGGAACTGCGGAGGTTGTTTCGAGATTATTTCGGGGTTATTGAAGAAAAATCCATATATTCCAATTCAATAACTCCGAAATAATCTCGAAACAACCTCTGCAGTTCCACTTCAACAACCCCGAAATAACACAGGGTTATTGAAGTAGAATATATGAGTTTCTCTTCAATAACTCCAAAATAACTCAAAAATAAACCCGAAATAATCTCTACGGTTTTATTTCGGGGAGGTTACTTCGGGATTTTTAAACTGGAACCACAGAGGTTATTTCGGGGTTATTACGAAGTCTTTAATATTTTTTAGGTGGGCTCGATATAACACACATGACGGTATATTATTGGGAGTCTGCAAGTAGAGGTAATCCGGAGTCCGGACAGAAGATTTTTCCCCATTTTGGTGCCTTTGCCACTATACCTAACAGGTCATATTAAAGTTGGTGATTTTAAGATAGGCTCATGTAGTTATTGGTGGCTGTGAGTCTTAATTCTTTCAATCATGGTTAAGGAAGGCTCGAGAGCAATTGCGCACGCCTTGTGATTGAATGGGACATCTAGTGCATGATACTTTATATTGATGGAAACCTTCTATTTAGAATTAGTAATTTATTTTAAGGAAATCTGTCATAATGGTAGTGGTGTGCTATTTAGTTCATATAAATAATTGAAGGGGTGAAAATCTTAGCGGTGGAATCTTACTCAAACGCATGCCTTCTCGTTGATCGTGTTGGACCATTCATGTTTCGGGCACAACTTTAATCTCCATTTAGCCAGCCTCCATAAAAAGGGATGGTGATAAAAATTATCTTTCAAAACAACAACAACAACAACAACAACAACAAAGCCTTAATCCCACTATGTGTGGTCAACTACATGAATCCTTTTTCTCCATTGTGCCCTATTTAGTGTCATATTTTCATGTAGTTCTAATAACTTAAGGTCATTTTTTATAAATAAGCCCATGTCTCCCTGGGTCTACCTCTGCCTTTCTTAACATAAGTCAAATCTAAAACGCCTACTCTCCTAATCGGATCGTCAAATGGTCGAGGCTTAATGTGACCAAACCATCTAAGACGACTTTCAGTAATTTTGTTCGTCACAGGAGCTACACCAACCCTATCACAGATATATTCATTTCGCATTTTGTCTCTAAGTGTAAAGCCACTCATCCACCTAATCTTTCTCATCTCAACAACACTTAACTTAGTATTATGCTTTTAAATTATTTTTCAAAACATCATAATAAAATTGATTTTATGCTGAGCTCTTTTAGAAGTACATCTTATGTCTTATGATGCTGCCCCTTATTGAGGTGATTTGAAGGCATTGGTCATTTTCTATTCTTTTCATCGCTGCTATATATGAAGATCATTCATAGTTTCGATATGAACTCATCTTCTGCCCGACTCCTATTTAGGGAACCTATTCTTCCCTCATGTTGAAGCTATAAATAGAAGAATGCCCAAATATTTCAGGCTATAATCCCTACAGATTCCAGTGATAACAAATTAACTAATGTTGTGCAGAGAATTGCAGAATCTGTTGGTGACTGGTACTTTGATCGGTCTCAAGTGAAGATCATTGACTGTCCATATCCTTGTGATCAAACCTGCCACAACCTTGTATTCAATGGAAGACATTGAATTCTCGGATAATACACCATTTGAATTTTCATATTCATATCTAAGCAGTGAATAACAGCTCCGTGCTGCGTGAGTTTTCAGGACATCCAGTCTGCTCACCAAGTGGAAGTTCCTTGCTTCCGATATCTGGAGCTTTTGTATTGTAGTATATGTTCCATTGTCAATGGGTTTGATTACTCCAAATCCCATCAGTGGAGTTCATTTTAAATTGATTGAATTCGATACAGCAAAATTGGTTTTTATGAATAAATTTGCTGGATTAAATCCCAGCCTTCCAAAATGAGTTCTGTGGCTAAGATGTGGTGCCTGGGTGGGTAAAAGTAATTGGGACGCTTGAAGAATTTTTTTGAACTCTATTTTCATATTACAATTAGCTGTCTTATTCCATCAGGAATTG
>JXCR01109940.1:203119-238864 GCA_002079205.1 Phalaenopsis hybrid cultivar
TATCAAGTTTGCTCTTATAAATTCACATGAATTCTCTATTAATTTTTAGGTTATTAAATGTACACCATTATTAGAAGTAGAGACACCTGAACTTCTAGAAAATCCTCATCTCCAGCCAAATATCGAATGTTGTGAATAAGACTTCAAATTAACAGTTGTAATGGGCTTTAGAGCATTCAATATCTCCTCCCAACTATCGATTCTAACACCTACCTGCTCACATAGAAAAATCAAGGATGCAAATCCCAAACCGGTAGCTCTATTTCGAGTAACTTCACAGTGGTTTTTGTTTGGTAGTAGCGAGCAGGAAATAAAGTAGTGCCACGTCTTTGATATGGCATCTAACTTTGACGCAGGAAAGCTAACTCTTCTTTCATTTGTAATCTTTCACAGTCCTCTTCCACCGGTCAATGATGATATGATCTCGACCAACTCCTTCTCAGTTAGACTATAGTTTGAATAAAAACACAACGTACTAGGGGGCAACTAGTAGAACAGATTTATTACCTTAGGGGAGAAATTCACTAATTTTCCTCAAACCATGACCTGATCTTCTTCAGCTTCAGGGAGATTAGCGTAAAACTTTCGAACAACAAAAATCACAGTCACAATAGAAAAACAACAAAAACTTTCCCACTGTCGGTGAACAATCAAGTCTTCCACTGCTCAACCCGGACTTTTAAAACATCTCTCAGGAATCAGTTTGCTCAATTGCAGNACTTACTAGTTTTAGTCTACTTTCAAGGTATATATACTAATATGTTAGACATCACTCAAACTCTCTTAGAGTTAAATTGAAGAAAATTTTAATTTAGTCTTTATGCTAGCTTTTATTATTTAACTATGTAATGGAGATACTTAGAGTGATGCAAATAATTGCTAGCGTAGTATTTGAAATAATTATATTTAAGCTTTCTTAACATGCTAATAGATATAACACATAGAGATAAGCATGATATACAATTTTAGTACATTATAATTTATAAGTTCCTTGGGCATCATTTAAAAAGCTTAATTATTGTTAGGTATGGAGGAATATAATTGATAAATTTAATTAAATTTGCATATATCTTATCATATGTGCTATAATTAAAAAAATGTATAACTTTGTGTTTGCATCCAATTAAATCACAAAACAAGTAATTGCTTAATTTTTATGAATCATACTTAACTTAGGGAGTTTACATTCATATAATTTTTTATCCTTGCATAGCTTCTATGAGTTATAATAATTATATAATTTTAGTGCCTAGAATAAAATATGTATTTTACATACCATAAGTTTGATCATGTAAGATGAGTGATTTTTTATATTTATAGTCTATTTGTATGATTGATATACAAATTAAAATAATTTTGGGCATGTAATAACATGATAATATTGTTGTAAGAACATATTTAGTATTTAGAATATTAAGAAAATGATGTATATGCAATTAATGAGAAAAGTAATGCATGTGCTTCCATTGGCTTGAAAGTTTTTGATATAAGAACACATTAAGGATGTTTTAAAACAAACACGACATACTAAAGAATGGTCTTATTAAATTTTGCTAATTTTATAACATAAAAAGGTCATGTTTAGTTGGATATTATTTATTATGGTGTTATATTATATTATGATACTTAATATTTTATAAGGATTTACTTATAATGTGTTTACCTATATTTAGCTCAATTTCTGCCAATTTGCCTTTGACCACTTATCTCTAGACCTAGGATTCATATTTTGTGTCCCTAGATGGTTAATTAGTTTTGGTTTGGCCTAGTTGGCTTTGATCTGGTTAGCTAGTCCTGGTTTGGGTGACTCAGTCCCTATTTCTTAGCTTTTAGTCCTAAGTGAACCCCTCTGAGCTCTTGCACATGTGTGGCCAGTTGGGTTTGTGTTTGGTTAAAATTACAATATAATTTAATTGTAACTTATGTCATTTTAAAAAATTAAATAAAACTAGTTAATACTTAAATCGAAATCTAAAATAACTTAATAACACCAAAACCTAGACAAACCTAAACTTAACTTAGTCAAATATCAAAATTTGATTTAAATAGAACTTAACTAAGATTATGTTAAAATCAACTTAAACTAGCATATATAATTAAACAAAATCAAAATTAATTTAACTTAAGCATAAAGTTGATTCTAACTAAATCATTTTACAAAGTTAATTTAAGCTAAATAAACCATAAATTAAAATTAATCAAAACTAAATATATACTTAAACTAAGGCATAAAAATTTAAACCTAACTTAACATTCAACCAAGATCATCCAATAACCTATACTAAAATACAACTAAGTTTAAATTTAATTTAATTTAAGTTAATATCAATAAAACTAAACTTAGTTTTAAGCAAGTAAACACAAAATAAAAATTTAACTAACTTTAAACATAAAGCCCACTTAAACTTAAACTTAACACACAAAATTAATAAAAATATAAATCGTAATGATTGCATTATTAAACTAAGAATAGAACTTATGTTAGACTAAACTATAATATAAACTAAATTAAACTAAAAATAAAGCTATATCATGCAACTCCAATTCCTGAAAACCACGGGGCTCAAAGTCTTAATGATTTTGTCATATATATATTTTTATAATTCTTTTTATTAAGTTATTTTCAAATTCTTAGCTGATAGATTTTATAATATTCTTTGTGATATTATTAATTCTGCCCAAACTGTTTTTATTAAAGGTAAAGATATTATTGGTAATGTTTTTTTGGCTAATGAACTTTATATGATTTCAAATCTTCTATAATTACTTAATTCTCTAAAATAAGCTTATTGAAGGCTTTTGAAAAGGTTAATAAAGATTTCCCTTATGATAGAATGAATAGAATGGGGTATTAGANATATATGATTTCAAATCTTCTATAATTACTTAATTCTCTAAAATAGGCTTATTGAAGGCTTTTGAAAAGGTTAATAAAGATTTCCCTTATGATAGAATGAATAGAATGGGGTATTAGAGCATGCATGATATAGCTTTATTTTTATATCTTTACAGATATATTGAATATGGATAAAAAATATAGAGTAACATGATATTGATAGATGAGTCATTTATGGAAGTATGAATATAATTGATTACAAAGGAACATTTTGGCATATGAAGGCCTTAAATATTTTTTTGTATATATACTTTTATAAACTCTAGCATATAATAAGTACCATTAAGGGATTACAATATTAATAATATGGTCTTTTATGGACTATTGATAATTATTTTAATATAAAATCTTTTGTTACTTNTAGATATATTGAATATGGATAAAAAATATAGAGTGACATGGTATTGATAGATGAGTCATTTATGGAAGTATGAATATAATTGATTACAAAGGAACATTTTGGCATATGAAGGCCTTAAATTTTTTTCTGTATATATACTTTTATAAACTCTAGCATATAATAAGTACCATTATGCGATTACAATATTAATAATATGGTCTTTTATGGACTATTGATAATTATTTTAATATAAAATCTTTTGTTACTTTGACTTTTTTTATAGATTTAATTTATGTCATGCTTTACTATTTTTATCTTAGACAGTAAGTTTCACTATCAAGTTTGCTCTTATAAATTCACATGAATTCTCTATTAATTTTTAGGTTATTAAATGTACACGATTATTAGAAGTAGAGACACCTGAACTTCTAGAAAATCCTCCTCTCCAGCCATATAACGAATGTTGTGAATAAGACTTCAAATTAACACTTGTAATGGCCTTTAGAGGATTCAGTATCTCCTCCCAACTATCGAATCTAACACCTACCTGCTCACATAGAAAGATCAAGGATGCAAGTCCCAAACCGATAGCTCTATTTCGAGTAACTTCACTGAGGTTTTTGTTTGGTAGTAGCGAGCATAAATAAAGTAGTGCCACGTATTTGATATGACATCTAACTTTGACGCAGGAAAGTTAACTCTTCTTTAATTTGTAATCTTTCACAATCCTCTTCCACCGGTCAATGATGATATGATCTCGTCCAACTCCTTCTCAGTCAGACTATAGTTTGAATAAAAACACAACGTACTAGGGGGCAACTAGTAGAACAAATTTATTACCTTAGGGGAGAAATTCACTATTTTTCCTCGAACCATGACCCGATCTTCTTCAGCTTCAGGGAGATTAGCGTAAAACTTTCGAACAACAAAAATCACAGTCACAACAGAAAAACAACAAAAACTTTCCCACTATCGGTGAACAATGAAGTCTTCCACTGCTCAACCTGGACTTTTAAAACATCTCTCAGGAATCAGTTTGCTCAATTGCAGTGCGTCGCTATATCTGTCATAAGCTCTCGAGCTAACAAACTTGCTCGTATCGTGATGGGCCTTCCCTTTACTCCTCTTCATTCTTGGGTCCGTTTCTAAAAATCACATAAAATTTACAGTAAATCCTAAATTCAACTCTAAATCACTAAATTCAACTTCTAAATGTTTAAAATGTCATTTCTCTGTATTT
Source organism: Phalaenopsis hybrid cultivar (assembly GCA_002079205.1). Taxonomy (NCBI): domain Eukaryota; kingdom Viridiplantae; phylum Streptophyta; class Magnoliopsida; order Asparagales; family Orchidaceae; genus Phalaenopsis; species Phalaenopsis hybrid cultivar. The sequence continues at coordinate 207,596 of JXCR01109940.1, forward strand.
TCCATAGGTTTTTCTTAAATTTTCACCATGAATAGTGATTTTCGGTCAAATTCATAATGTGCTCAAAATACATGGTGAAAATAAAAAATTTTTACATAGAAGTGAAGGTCTTAACTCAAGAAGATCAAATATAACAAATTTGGCTTAAATCCACCAAGAAATTTCCACTTTAGAGAAAGCCCTAACACTCAAAATCACAAAAACCAAAGGAAGAAGACGAAGTCGGGGTAAAATGGGGATTTTCGTCTTAATTTTTCACTTTAAACCATTCTTGAACCAGTTTACGTGAGCCGACGCTTAAGCGCGACTGCTTTTGTGCTAAGGTGCCTACCTCTCGGGTTATAGGAACGTTTGAAGACTTTTTAGGAAATTATAATCGGTAATGTTAAGGAATCACCTAAAAAGACATATTTTAAATGTTCATGAAGTAACTTCAACTCAAGTTCAGGAGGTTTTTCAATCGATGGACAAAAAGTTTACCTTTTTTCTGTCGTGTCCAAAACTTCAAAACTTTCTCTAACATAATTCAAATATTCCTTATAAAAGTCTTCAAATTGATCTAATTCATCTTCTTGCTCGTGTTCTAACTCTTTCATTTCAGATTTCTCATCAAAATTTTTTTTGAAATGACAATTACTCAGATAACTTATCACATCCATTTTATAACATTCATCATATTTACCTTTTGCAGGAGACTTCATTGATTTTGAAATATTAAACGTAACTGTTTAATCATTGATGTGCATAGTTAATTCCTCTTTTTGTACATCTATCATAGCTCTTCCTGTAGCTAGGAAAGGTCTCCGAAAAATGATAGGTATCTCCTTATCTTCCTCCATATCTAGCACAATGAAACCAACAAGAAATATAAATTGATTTACTTTCAATAAAACATCTTCTATAACTCCCTTAGGATATGTTATTGAACGATCTACTAATTGCAGAGTTACAGTAGTAGGGGATATTTCTTATAATCTCAATCTTTTAAATATTTATAATGACATAAAGTTAATGCTTGCACCAAAATCATATAAAGCTTTCCCATAAAATTTGTCTCCTATTACACATGAAATTGTGAAGCTACCGGGATCTTTAAGCTTTTCAGGAAGCTTTTTCTGAATTACAGCACCGCACTCCTCACTGAGTGCAACAATCTCGTTATTTTCGAACTTCCTTTTCCTTAAGAATATCCTTCATAAACTTCATATAGCTTGGAATTTATTCTAAGGCTTCAACAAATGGAATATTAATTGTAAGCTTCTTAAAGATTTCCATAAGTTTTAAAAATTGTTTATCCAACTTTTGTTCACGAAGTTTCTAAAGAAATGGAGGTGGTGGTTTTTCCATGTCAATTTTAAGTGGAGAAATAAGTCTCTCTAAACCTTTCGGAGCGTCCTCTTCAGACTCTTCAATTTCTTCTCTCTCTACTTCAATCTCTTTTTGAACTCTACCTTCCAACTCTCTTCCGCTTCTAAGTTGTATGACTTTTACTTGCTCTTTTTTCTGGTCTTTTGGATTTACTTCTGTATTACTAGAAAGTATTCTTTGGGATTTATTACTTAGTTAATTTGCTATTTGTCCCAATTGATTCTCAATATTTCTAATAGTAGCTCAATGACTTTGTAACTGATTTCCCATTTGTAACACCACTTCTTCTATAAAAAAAATTTTCTCCTTGAATTATGGATTACTGTTAAAACCTGGAGAAAAATTAGGTCTATAATTACTATTACCTTGGTTGTTTCAGTTTCCTAATGAGTTTATTTGGTTGTTCTCTCATTGCTGATTATTAACTCCCGAAGTATTTTTTTAGTTAAAGTTAGGATGGTTCTTCCAACTTGGGTTATAATAGTTTGAATTTGGTTATTCTGCTTGTTGTTTATGACATTCAAAGTTTCCAATGATGCTTGAGAATCTACCATTTGGCCTAATAAATTCTCTTCAATCATTATAATTGGTTGAGAAAAAATCATTCCAAATTGGTCTAACTTCCTTGAAATTGTAGAAACTTGATTTGCTAACATTGCAAAAGCATCAAATTCATGAATATTGGCTACTTTTCTAGGATTTACCCTCTCAGAAGGCCAATGAAAATTATTAGTAGCCATCACTTCAATTAAAACATAAGCATCATGAAATGATTTTGATATCAATGAACCACCAACAACGACATCGATAATAGATCTAAGAGATCCAGCTAATTCATTGTAAAATGTTTAAATTATTAACCAATTTAGTATAACATGGTGTGGACACTTTCTCAGTAGTTCTTTAAATCGTTCCCATGCTACATAAATAGATTCTCCTTCAAACTGACAAAAAGATGTAATATTATTTTTAAACTTCGCAGTTTTTTTTATGGTAAAAAATATTTAGCAAGGAATTTCTGCGCTAAATCACCCCAAGTTCTGATAGATCTAGGTGTTAACGAATGTAACCATATCTTAGTATTATCCTTCAATGAGAAAGAAAAAAGTCTAAGTCTTATAGCATCATCTGATACACCACATATTTAAATGTAGTACACAATTCTAGAAAATTGGCAAGATGTAAATTTGGATCTTCAGTTGGTGCTCCCCCAAACTGATTATTTGATACAATTTGGATAATAACATGTTTAAGTTCAAATGAATTAACCACTACGTGTTTTTGAATACTACAATGAAGTTCATCCACCGTAGGGTTTGCATACTCTCTTAAAGGTCTAAACTTATGATTAATTTTAGCATTTTGATGATTTTGGTTTGTCATTTCTTGAAAATTTTTTTTTTCTGTATTTTTGATTTTTTAAAATTTTCTAATAAGTCTTTCTAATTCAGAATCGTAGGACACTAAACTGTAGAACCTGAATTACGCATACATTACTATGAAACATCATAAAATATAAAATCACACAAATAAGAACTTTATATAAAAACACTACAATATTTATATAATAAATCTAAAAGTTGAAATAAAAGTTTCTAAAAATAGAAATTTGCTTTCTAAAAATTTCTTCAAAAATTTTATATTTGTCCCCGATAACGGCGCAAAAAATTTGATCCCGATTTTATATGAAAATATGTTGTATGCAGCTATAATCTTAATTTTTCCTTACATATAATTCTTATTTTGTAACGATGCCAAAAACTTATTCACCAGCAACAATTAGACAAAAATTTGACTTCGAAGCAAATAAGAATACAAATATTATATTTAAAAATGACATATTACGTAAGTATACGTATCATTATCAAGTAATATAAGATCTTTTTATTAAACCCTAAATATCGAACCCACAGGGACAAAAGACAATATGCAACTAAAATCAGAAGAAATTAGATAAAAAATTCTGTTTAACAAAATCTTCTTACTGAAACTTTAGATGTTATAATAAGAATAAAAATTTGATTTTTTTTGTAATTTTTGCTAAATGAAAGTAAAGTAAATAACAAACTAAACTTAACTAGATATTTGTAAAATAAAGACAATATAAATAAAATATATTTTTTCTTATCATGAATCAGTAATAAGTATAAGAATTATGTTATGTAAGTATTTAGATTATGTTGTGCCAAATAGGAGCAATAATATTCTTTACCTTTACTAGAGATGTTATAAAGAACATTGACTAATTTAAAGTTTGAATAGTCTTGAAGATGGGTTATGTAGGGAAGATACTAGCTCTCACTCTAGAGTCCCTGTTCTCCCTCCACATGGGGGCTAACATCTTGTATCAAAACCTAAAACAATAAACCAAATTGAGGGATTTATCCTGTCACTCTAAAGTTCTCTAAGTCTACACCTTTCAAAGTTTATTTCCCTATTCATTTGCACTCAATCATATAAATTACATTTTCATCCATACAATCTCATGTGATTCGTATCATTAGTTGACTTAGACAATAGCACCTCAAATCTTACATGTTCTCACAACAGATATTAACATCTTAAATGGCTAAATCAAGAAGTAAATCAAGTATAAGGTTTAAAATCATCACAACTTATTCTAACATTAAAGATTAATACTTCATCCAACTTTCATCCAATACTTAATAACTTATCATTTTAAAGAAAAAAATAAAGAAAACTATTCAAAATTCATAGAGAAAACACAACCACACTTAAGTTTAAAAGTAGAAATCATGCAAATAAATAAGAAGCCTAAATTAAAACCAAATGTAATTACAAAGATAAAAACTTATCTCAAATCATTTCACCAAACTCTTGAAATTTCTTTGATTCTCGTCATTCCCTTACAATAAAATATAAAACTCAAAATAAAAAGAGAAGGGGGCGACGACATGTATAGAAGAGTCTCTCGAAAAAAAGAAAAGAGAGAGAGATCATCTATTCAAGTCATCTTTTATAATTTTCCAAAAGTTGTTTTGGTGTCTCTTCAAAATGTATTCACATTCAATGAATCTTCCAAGAGTTGCCTCTTTTCAAAAGCCAATTGAATGTGTTTTCGTGTCCATTAACTATTTCTCAAGTTTTCATCAAGGGTTGCTTCAAACACTTTTAAAAAATTCATCCAAATTCATTGAATCATTGAGTAACAACTTCTGGCGCTTAAGCGCAAGGTACTTGGCGCTTAGGCGCGACCTTCTCGGTTTTACTGGCGCGTAAGCGCCAGTTTTGGGCGCTTAGGTGTCACAGTTCTTTTGCACACCTTCTTCATTTTTGTTCCAAATTTGATTCTTTTTCACTCATTTTACAATTTTTCATCCATTTGATTGTACCTGAAAAAAAAACACACAAATACCTTCCATTAAAACATAATATCTAAAAATAGGTATAAACATATGTACATAAATACTATATATTTTAGATGTATCAGATCGCTTGCAGGATAAGCTTCCATATTGAGTTGGTGAACTTGTCCTTCTCTCTGGTGAGCTTTTCTGTGGGATAAGTATCTGTCTTGAGTTGGCTTTCCCTTGGTTAATAATTCAAACATCTTCCTAGTGAGCTTTTGGGTGAGCTGCTTGGTTGTTACCGGTCAACCATCCTCACATTGATTTTTGACATAGTTACCTTGGTTTGACTGGCATGATGGGTCCTACGATCTCCTTGTAGAGGATCTTCCTCCATAACACATTCTTATTTTGAACTGTTGAATCATTGTAAGATCTGCATTGACACATTTTTTATATGCAATGTGAAAACCAAGAAGATATAAAAACTGATAAATAATTAACGAAGAAAAAATAGAAAATAAATTTTAATTGCAAAGCTATCAATGAAAATGTAGCAAAAATTATGAGAGAAGAAGCGAGAACAAGTGTCGAAAGGAGTGATTCAAAGTAGGGTGGAAGGAAGAAGATAGAGTTAGCAGATAGGTTTATGACAATTTTAGGTTTCATTTCATGTACCTTTGAAATGTTAAATCGTAGGTCATGACCTTCTTTCATNGCTGCTTGGTTGTTACCAGTCAACCATCCTCACATCGATTTATGACATAGTTACCTTGGTTTGACTGGCATGATGGGTCCTACGATCTCCTTATAGAGGATCTTCCTCCATAACACATTCTTATTTTGAACCGTTGAATCATTGTAAGATCTACATTGACACATTTTTTATATGCAATGTGAAAACCAAGAAGATATAAAAACTGATAAATAATTAATGAAGAAAAAATAGAAAATAAATTTTAATTGCAAAGCTATCAATGAAAATGTAGCAAAAAGTATGAGAGAAGAAGCGAGAATAAGTGTCGTAAGGAGTGATTCAAAGTAGAGTGGAAGGAAGAAGAGAGAGTTAGCAGATAGGTTTATGACAATTTTAGGTTTCATTTCATGTACATTTGAAATGTTAAATCGTAGGTCATGACCTTCTTTCATATTCAAAGAAGCCTTGAATATTATATTAAAGATTCACTAATAACTCAAACATTATTTAATAAGTTAAACAAATCAAAATAAAGTGAACTATGCATAAGAAATGCCTTTTGATACAAAATATAGAAAAAGAAGAAAAGACAAACATTAATGCCTAAATCTTTCCTCTCTTCACATAAATATTGAATCGATCACGGGCTGCAAATCCGCAGACTTTCCCTTAGTATCACCGTAGTTCTACAGCAGAAAGAAATTTGCAAGTTTCAAGAACCATTGACGATTAAGACAATCGCTACAGTTCTTGTTAGCTTATTTTCAGGCTTTTGTAAACTGAAGTTCAGTCGATAAAAGATCAAGCTTTGGCATCATAATTCCTTCNCAATTCCTATATCTTTCCTCCCTTCACATAAATATTGAATCGATCACGGGCTGCAAATCCACAGACTTTCCCTTAGTATCACCGTAGTTCTACAGCAGAAAAAAATTTGCAGGTTTCAAGCACCATTGACGATTAAGACAGTCGCTACAGTTCTTGTAAGCTTATTTTCAGGCTTTTGTAAACTGAAGTTCAGTCGATAAAATATCAAGCTTTGGCATCACAATTCCTTCCATTCTTAATGATTCATCAAATAAAAATAAATAACTAAATGTGACCAAACACAGTTGAAATTTTTTGTAAAACCTTCATNTAATTCCTTCCATTCTCAATGATTCATCAAATAAAAATAAATAACTAAATGTGACCAAACACAGTTGAAATTTTTTGTAAAACCTTCATATATAAATCCGAAGACTGCCGCTGCGGCAGCCCAGGTTGCTGATTCTGAAAGCAAAGATTCAAGCTTTCCATGCCAAAATGGCTTTCTGCCTNGCAGTTGAAATTTTTTGTAAAACCTTCACATATAAATCCGAAGACTGCAGCTGCGGCAGCCCAGGTTGCTGATTCTGAAAGCAAAGATTCAAGCTTTCCATGCCAAAATGGCTTTCTGCCTTGAGTTCTCCAGCTTGTAAAGGCTGGATTTGGCAGCGGGGCAGCGAAGAAACTGGGAGATTTGCATGAAGGCATTCAGACCACTTCCTCTCGCTATTTTGACCCGGTAGATGATCTTTGTTTCCTCTCTCTGTCGTCAATTCTGGGCCTGAGCACAAACTACCATTTAAAAAAGAANCGAAGAAACTGGGAGATTTCCATGAAGGCATTCAGACCACTTCCTCTCGCTATTTTGACCTGGTAGATGATCTTTGTTTCCTCTCTCTGTCGTCAATTCTGGGCCTGAGCACAAACTACCATTTAAAAAAGAACTGTTTTTGCAGCTACTACTATTTGTGTTACCAGTCTCCCGAAATGGGAGATCAAGCAAGTTCTTCAAGTCCATATAATTGTAGATATTAGAGCTCGAAGTAGAAAGTGGGGCTGAAGTTATCGAGCTGTAACTCAGCTCTGGATTCATGCCAAATCCTCTGTTACAGTTGCTAAACCAGAAAAAAGGATTTGAACTCACTGGAAGGGTAGTGGTCGAAATGCTACAACTTAGCTTCGATGAAGAACAGTATCCTTCGGAATTTGTCGTTGAATCCTTTACAACTGTTTGGTTATTGATTCCAGCTCCTGAAGAAATCTTATCTTGTGTGCCCTCAATCTCGGAAAGGGCCTTGTGAGTATTTGGNTGTTGCTAAACCAGAAAAAAGGATTTGAACTTACTGGAAGGGTAGTGGTCGAAATGCTACAACCTAGCTTCGAGGAAGAACAGTTTCCTTCGGAATTTGTCGTTGAATCCTTTATAACTGTTTGGTAATTGATTCCAGCTCCTGAAGAAATCTTATCTTGTGTGCCCTCAATCTCGGAAAGGGCCTTGTGAGTATTTGGGTCGATTCCTTTCTGCCTTAGTTTTTTCTTAATGCACGAGTTCCACTGGTTCTTGATTTCATTGTCTGTTCTTCCTGGCAACTGTGCTGCAATCTGAGACCACCTGTTCGGAGAAAACATGGACACAGATTGTAATTCGGTTCATGAACGAAAGGAAAAGGAAACAGTAAACAATCAGTTATGGAGCTGAGAGGACCTATTGCCAAGCATTGCATGTATCTCTATGATAAAATCTTCTTCCTCCTGTGAGAAGGTGCCTCTCTTGAGATCTGGTCTCAAGTAGTTTATCCATCTCAGCCTGCAGCTTTTCCCACATCTCTGTAGACCTGAATTGAGTTCCTTTTGCTGTCAGAGATGGCTGAAGATGTTCTCAAATATTCAATATATTGGTATGCTTGTTACCTGCCAGCTTGGGGACTGAGCTCCAGCTGGTATGCCCATACTTAGTTATGTGTTTTAGCAATTTCTCATCTTCCTCAGGAGACCACAAGCCCTTCCTCAGCTTCTGGTTGTGGAAGCAGGATTGCTTGCTCATTTCGAGCTAGCAATGGAGGTCCTTTGAGCAAAATTTGTTTGAGATGAAGGAGAATGTGGAGGAATAGGATATTGAAAAGGAAGCAAGGGGAGCTAAAAAGGAGAAGGCAGGGCCAAAATCAATTCTGTAATTTGAGCATAATTTTACATTTTTTTCTTTTCAAATTCTCCCGGGCAATTCCCCGCATTTGGTTTATACTTCATCCAGCTGCAAGTAAAAAAATGAAGGATAAAATTTGAAAAGNAGAGAAGGCAGGGCAAAAATCAATTCTGTAATTTGAGCATAATTTTACATTTTTTCTTTTCAAATTCTCCCGGGCAATTCTTCGCATTTGGTTTATACTTCATCCAGCTGCAAGTAAAAAAATGAAGGATAAAATTTGAAAAGATAAAACTCGGTTGAATCATCAATAATATTCATTATTGATGATTCATAACAGTAAGAATATCCTTAAAGAAGTCCATTATAGCCACAGAAAGACCACTGGTTTGAAAGCGAAAGTGAGGCATTAATGTTGCCGCAATGAATAAAATATCTTCCATGACTTCCGGCGTCTTTGTCAGTTGAAATGATGCCCTATGATTACTGTCTGCATTTGGGGAAATTATTTCATAAGGGTACGTTCAATCTGTGGACTATGATAATATACCGTCATGTAAATTATATTGAGCCTATTTAAAAAAAATTAAANCTGCATTTGGGGAAATTATTTCATAAGAACTACGTTCAATCTGTGGACTATGATAATATACCGTCATGTAAATTATATTGAGCCTATTTAAAAAAAATTAAAGTGAAGCCGCAGAGACTATTTGAATGAAATCACGAAGGTTATTTGTGAGGGTTATTAGGAGTTTATTAAGAATTATTGGGGGCATTAACTATAATAACTCCGCAATAATCCCTCAATAACCTCACAATAACCNACCGCGAAGGCTATTTGAGTGAAACCACGAAGGTTATTTGTAAGGGTTATTGGGGGTTTATTAAGAATTATTGGGGGCATTAACTATAATAACTCCGCAATAATCCCTCAATAACCTCACAATAACCTGCACAGTTCTACTCAAAAGACCACCGAATAATCTGTTGCGAAAAACGACAGTAATAAAAGAAAAAATCAGATCGAGAAAAATTGAAAAACAGAAAACGCAATAGAACACACATATTTAAGTGATTCGGTAAATTGCCTACGTCAACGGAGTTGTAGAAGATTTTATTATTTCGAGGATTACATTGTTACAAGAAAGAACTGTCTTTCTCTTTCTTCTCTCCTCTCTCCTCTCTCCTCTCTGTCTCCTCTCTCGCTCTCTACCCGAGATCACACCTCGAGAAGAGAACAAAAGAATTCCAAGGCAGAGCCAAACCTGCTACAACCTNCAAATTGCCTACGTCAACGGAGTTGTAGAGGATTTTATTAGAAAGAACTGTCTTTCTCTTTCCTCTCTCCTCTCTCCTCTCTCCTCTCTCCTCTCTGTCTCCTCTCTCTCTCTCTCTCTCTACCCGAGATCACACCTCGAGAAGAGAACAAAAGAATTCCAAGGCAGAGCCAAACCTGCTACAACCTTTTCTTCCTTTCTCGTAAGCAAAAACCAAGAAGCAGGTTTTTGATGAGATTAGGAGGAGCTTCACGCCAAAAAGACACATTATTCCCTTTGAAGGTCTCTTGTTTCCTTTAGAGAATCTTTTTTTTGGCCCATTAAAGGCAAGCCCATTAAAGTGAATATCCCTTGCTTTAATCACCAACATTTTTGACCCAAGAAAGGTAAGCTCTTTTATTTCGCCAATCAGAGGGAAGCATTAATTGCGAACGGGAGATCAATTTCGGGAAACATAAATAACAAAGTAAGGAATTAAGCTCATTTTCTTCATTTGTAAAATCAAGAAAAGAAATGTGTTTAAATATATTTAAATACATTCTATAATTGCAAGACCTGCCCAAACGGAGCAGTGGATCGGGCTCCACCTTTCTTAACATAACCTCCACAGTTCCATTTCAATAATTCCTGCATTAACCCCCGCAATAATCCCCTAATAACCCTCCAATAACTCGTCAATAACATCCGCGGTTTCACGTTAATAACACCGTTAAAACCTTCACGTGGAGGCATATTACTGGAGTCACCACTCAGAATTGCGTACGTACTCCGTATAAAATAATTTTTTCTCCTGCTTTTAGATAAAATTTTACATTTGGACTCCGGGTGTTCAGACAATGGCCGGAATACAGCGAGGAGGGTGGAGGTCAGGTTCCTCCCTCCGAATGTAAAATTTTGTCCTTCTTTTGAGGGGGAAAAACAGTTCATCTAGATTTAAGCTTTCCTGCCAACACCTTTGAAATTTACTGGCTTATGCGCAACTNTTTAACATAACCTCCACAGTTCCATTTCAATAATCCCTGCATTAACCCCCGCAATAATCCCCTAATAACCCCCCAATAACTCGTCAATAACATCCGCGGTTTCACGTTAATAACACCGTTAAAACCTTCACGTGGAGGCATATTACTGGAGTCACCACTCAGAATTGCGTACGTACTCCGTATAAAATAATTTCTTCTCCTGCTTTTAGATAAAATTTTACATTTGGACTCCGGGTGTTCAGACAATGGCCGGAATGCAGCGAGGAGGGTGGAGGTCAGGTTACTCCCTCCGAATGTAAAATTTTGTCCTTCTTTTGAGGGGAAAAACAGTTCATCTAGATTTAAGCTTTCCTGCCAACACCTTTGAAATTTACTGGCTTATGCGCAACTCTAAAGCCATTTGGCTATTTAAAGATAAATATTATTCTGAGTTTTATATTATTAGTTCAAAAGCAGACATAAATTGCATTAAAGAGCATTTTGCCTCTTTTTCCAGCCATCCTTTGGTAGCGATTTTGACTTCTATCCAGCAGGTTCCCTTGATCTTCCTTGGTGAAGAAACTGTACTCTCTCTTGAAAACATAGACGAGAAAGCCTCCATTTGGTTTGGTTTGATGATTCCACAGAGCAATTCATATTAACTCGTGAGATTCCTTTGTTCAATTATGAGTTACATCACTTCTTCCGTGTGTTTTTTAAAATATATTTTGTTGATATAAATTTTATAAAATTTTACTTTTATTTTTAAAAACATTTAAAATACCTTAAAAATTTTGATAAGCATTTAAAAGAAATTGCCTCAACTTATTTTTTCATTAAATCAAAACATAAATAAAATAAAATAAAATTTAAAAATGAAAAACAAAAGAACAGAAATGATCTCAAACTACCCCTAAATGATTTAGGATGTTAAGCATTTTATGACTGCAAGGAGTCTCAGATTGGGATAAACATTATGCCAACACAGAGTCCCATGAAGACAAGCACATGTCATTGGTATTTCGAACTACAAGGATATATGCCTATAAGATGCTTTCTATAGATTCATTGCTAAGATATTGACTATTATTGTGAAACTCATTCGACCACAAATTACCTATTTTTTCATTTTGCTTTAAGTAACAAAAAGGCGATTATAAGAAAATACCTGAATTACCAACCATCAGGACATCATCTTCATGTTGCTTTAAGTAACAAAAAGGCGATTATAAGAAAATACCTGAATTACCAACCATCAGGACATCATCTACCTAATGACCTCATAATTTTCTCCAATTCATGTTACTTTCCAATACACAAACCATCCATCTTAAGAGTGCTCCAATATGTATTGACACACTTAGCTTTGGAGTTTGTAGTGGAATTCCATCCATTGCATTAATAGATACCTTGATATTAAGAGTTAAACTATGTTTTTCTTAATATTGGTTTACACGAGCCTAAGAAAATAAGGATGTGAATTGGACCAGTTAAATTTTCTTTTCAAAATTTTATACTTTTCATGTTTGATTCAGATACAACTTGTAAGATGACTAGAATGAAATAAGGAGTTAATTAAGAGTTGATTATAACTGGAATAACTATAATGCATGAATTAAAATATTCTGCTTTAAATCTTTGTGAAAGCCCTTAAATGTTTAGAAAGACCTGCAAATTACTTGTTAATCCATTAATATTTTTTTTTTCAAGTTTGAAGTCTTTGATATTTCTTGCAACATCACAACACATTAAGGAGCCACCAAAATTCAATTGAGGGGCTCTTTTACTATTTTATTATTATTTTTTTTCATAAGAGTAAACTTACATTTATGTAACATTTTATTTAGTTTACTACTTATAGGGTACTAAATAATATTAGAACATGTTTTATTTATACTCTAAATTAACGATTAAATTAAAGTGAAACTAACTTTCTTTTTATAAAGATAGAGAATACCTTGCTTGCTTGCCCATTATGTGGCTATAATACATGAAAGACAAGCTATTTTCATATGTTAAACTACAAGCCTCATATGGTTTATCTATTTCATGTAATCACTTGATATATGAAACCATCAATCTTAAGTTAGTATATTTTTTTATCCGAACCTATGGAATGAGACATGCTCATATGGCTAATAATGTTTATCGTTTTGATGATTGCAATATTGCACTAAAGAACATTGTTTGTTATAGATTTTTTGGTGTTATGCTCTCTCCTTAAATATAAGTAGTTTTTAAAAATAAAATAGTAGATAGAAATTTATCAATCATTAATTCCTTACAATAACATGAAAACATAAAAAAAAACATGTGGAAAACAAAATAACAATAAATAATAATAAGATGAGAAATAATTTACTTTGATGTTCATACATCAGAGACAATTAAAGATCATTGACATTTCAATTAGCTTGTGATTTTGCGCTTACTACTGCACATCTTATCAAAATAACCTTTGCAAAAATCATAATACTTCTCCCCTTTATCATAGCAAAGGAAGGGTGGGGGCATGTGAAATTTAATAAGAATGTAACATAGAAAAAAAAACTAAAAAAAAAAGCAGCATAGACATAAATTATTTATAATAAGAGCAACAAAATGGTTTAGAATCATTTCTATCACTACCATCATCATCTTCAAAGTTGAGGAAGCCTTTTAACAATGACCTTTCATTGATAGACCAATGTTTGATCACTCACTCTCATTACTGGTTGACTTGCTATATTATTTATATAGAATTGTTAATTACTTTTATACAATAGAAGAAAAAGCACCAGATCATTCAAATAAATAGCCTCACTATAATGTAATAGGTAAAAAAAAAAATCAAAGTTTACAAAATCACAAGGTTATAATTAAGTACTGAGATTGTTGAAGTCAAGTGTTGGATTCCTAGATATGGCAATAAACTATTTAAATGGAAAATATACTTATTATGAGACCATTTATTGGATAGTTCTTATAAGCACATAGTCTGTCACATGATTGCCAAAAATCAAATTTTAAGCATCTAAGGGAAAATCATAGAAATATAATAAGTCATTGAGGAAGAAGAAGGATTCAATTTTTTTTAGGGCTAGAAAATTTTTATAGAAAAGAGTTTTGAAGGGTAAATATACCAAAATACTAAAAATTAAGATTAGAAATCTGCTCCTTACATTGATTATTATGAATTATAGGTATAATAAGGGTTTGCAAATTTTTTAACGGTCCAAGTGTTTTCACCATGGGTTTTTTCTAAAAAAAAAAGAAGGTGATGAGATCCTTTGTAGTTATCTCAACTTCAAAATCATGGACAAAGAATTTTACATGATTTGGTGTTTCCATGGATATGTTATTATACAACAAGTCATTGAAGTTAGAATGAAAAAACATGCAAATTAAAAAAGAATTTGTAGCTTATAAATTTTCAATAGACTATAATGCAATATAGATCTATGGAATGGTTAGTGAACTAAGAAAGGGTTATTATGTCTCTACTTTTGCCAAGATGTAAAGCACTTAAAATTCTATGAAAAATAACATATTGTCCATGACGATTATGAGATTTTTGACATGATTCAGTTTTACACATTTTTCCTGCATTTCTTCTCTGCTCTTTTTCCCCTTGTTTATGTGAATTTTACACTTTTCAAAGATTATTTTCAATGTCCTGCAGGTTACAGAGACCCAAACACAACATTTTTGAGAGAGAAAAACCAAAGTAAGAAGTTCTCAACTGACGTGACCATGCCTAGTCCAGGCATGATCACAATGTACCCTGGCATAGCTATATCAAAATCAAGCGTGACCATACCACTGTATCAAAAGTCTAGGCGAGATCATGCCAATTTTGGGCATGACCATCCCACTGAAGATTCCTTCACATATGCGCTATAAAAGCTGATTTTAGGGCACAAATTGGGCATCTTGGATGGCTGAAGGATGGATTTAGGAAATAGTTTTGAGCTTGGAGCATTCCCTTAGGATTTTTCTTGCTTGCTCGAGGTTGGAGACATTAAGGGTTGAATTTTTCTATTGTTCTTTTTGATTTTCTTATTTTCTTTGAGAAATCATTGTATGAGAGGGAGATCACCAGCTACAGTGGAGAGGACAAGCTATTTTGGTAAGTTTTACTTTTGTATTTTGATTGAAAACAAAAGGTTATTGAGTTATTTTTCTTAGTTTTTTCTATAATGCATGGTTAATTCTTTTTTTGAGTCTCTTTGATGAAAGTTTATTAGATTATTCTGACTGTTCTCAATGTTTTCTTTGTAACTTTTTTTGAACTTGCATGTCTCAATATTGTTAGTTAACTTTCTGATTTTCATTTACTTCTGATCCAACCAATTATGATGTTAAAATATTTTGTGATATATGAATTCTGCACATCAAGTAGTAGTATGAATGAATAAGTTAACCACAAAATATTAATAGAATAAGCTTATTCTAGTTAGGGTTTTTCAACCTAGATAAAAGATCAGAAGAATCCTAGGAAATGCCAATGGGTTAAACGAAACTTAACTTCATAGGTTTCTAGTTATTCTCATGGGTCTCTTTTTTGGTTGAAATAATTGTTAGCCCTTTTCTCATAGGATCATTACACAGACTCTGATACTGCATATTACTTAACATGTATATTTGCATGATTGATGGACATATCACATAGGAACTTTTTAGCCATCAAATTTTTGGCACATTTGTTGGGGAATGTGTTGATAATCATTTTAATTTTAGGAGAAATTTAGTTGAAAAACTTAAAATCATGGTTTGTCAATTTTTATTTTCTATTTATTTTTATAATTTTATATCAGTTGTGTTGTTTTTTCTTATCTATGCTGCTAGTTTGTTTGCAGGTACTGAAAAAAAGATAGAAAAACCAAAAAAAAAAATATAAAAGCTAAAAAGCAAAAATTTGTGTCACTTTTCATATTATTTTTGCATGTGTTCCCCATTTTGCATGTTTGCATGTTGATAAAATTGTGTGGGTCTTTGTGATTGTGCGACTGTGTGAAGTTTGTTGAGTCTGCCTTTATGATCACTTGTTTACTGTCTTACTGTATGCATAAGGCTGATGAAGCTGGCCTTGCCGCCCCCTTTGACCCTGAAATTGAACAAACCTTCAGAAGACTGAGGAGAGTACATTCACTTTCTGTCACACCCATAGAGATGGCTAACCCTCATAGTCATACCATCAAGTTTCTTGGGTAGTTAGAAATTTTGCAAGGGACATGAGAGAAAATTGAAACTAAAATGTTGGCTAAACCTAGCATTCAACTTCTCCTTACATTTTCAAGTGGTTAATGATAATGTATCACATTAGAAACTTTATTTGAATTGAGAATACAAATAATTTCTTATGTATCCTTAGAAGACCTTTAAAATAATTTATTGGCATCTACTAGTTCATAAGCGCCCATTAGGAGTGAAGATGATTTTTATGGTACTTAAATTAGTCAAAATCATAAGAATATGTATGAGATTCTATTCTAAAATTGGGTGTCTATAGTGTTGAAACTAGCATTGCTAAACACATATTAATAAGTAGAATCAATCTTCTATTAAAGATGTCATGCAAAAATAAACTATCTAGTGATTTGTGTTGAAAAATACAAGAATAAATCACCACGACCTATGTAATTTTAATTGGAATGATGTGGTCTCCGTTGCCACCAATTCTCTATGATCTGTCAGGTGTCGTTGTTGTCGAGGAGTCGCCACTTTGTCATCTATTACGACACCCTATTCTTTGAGTAGCTTTGTTCTCATGGATCGTGTAAATGACCTTAAGAAATTAAGAAACTCAGGGAAGAAAGGAAAAGGAAAATGGGGATAGAAAACAAACGAAAGAAAAGTGGGGGTAGAACTTAATTGTGGTAAATATTATAGAGAGAACCCTGGAGTGTTTGACTCTTGAGATAATGGTACAAAGAAAATCACAAGAAAATCTCATAGCTAGAGATTTAGGTGTGATGCCTATTTTGAGTTTCTCATTCTCCTATAAGAGAATACTCATATAGTTAATTACATTAAAGGCAGTTAAGACTACCTAAGAAAACTCCCAATTAGTGTTAACATTTGTTCTAAAATAGCTTAAGTGTAGTCAAGGAAAGAAACATCAACGTTCAGTCATAAAGGTAGCAGATTCCTGAAGATTAGACACTACCCAAAAGTTTTGTTTGTTTGCATTTTATCATTATTGTGTTGTTTGTTTTGTTTTATTTTGTCAGTTTGTTTAATTTTGTCATTTTGTATAATTATTTTATTTTGTTTTTTTGTTGTTTTATTGTTTTATTATTTTGTTAAAAGTTTAAAGATTCACCATTTCAAGCTTTAAAGGGTTGTCCTTGCAAAGCAGAGTTAGCATGCCCTAATACCATGTAAGGTAAATCTAAAATGCAACTCGCCTTATATTTTTAGTAGTCCTGAAAAAAAAAGTTAGTACAATATTATATTTTAATTTGTTGATTAGTTTGTTAAATTTTTAATTTTTATTCAACCCGGTTAAGATGTATATGGCTCCAACATCCTAGGGTTGTCAGGGTATTAAGATCTACTTAGTCCGAAAACCATAGATTGCCTCATCCAGGAGATCATCGTAGATCCAAACACTAGGGTTCAAATTATGTTTGATGATCTCTGTTTGTAAGGTTTCATCGAAGTTTTAATGTCTTTTTTGGACTGTAGGGGTTACAATATTTTAGGTTGTTTACAATTTTTATAGCCGATTAAGTTTTATCATTTTGGTGTTCTATTTTTGTTCTTTGAAAATCATTTTGGATCATTAATGTTTGCAGTTTGATTAGTAACAAATGACGAGAGATTACTTTGCTAACAACCATGGGTTGCCTCCTCAAAATTATCCTATCAAACTAGATTGTAATTTTGGTTTGAGTTTAACTTTTAATATCTTTTAGGGTGAATTTTATGTTTGTTGATTTAAGGCTTGATTTTTAAGTTTTATGTCATTTGGTTTAAAGCTGGTTTGATTGCCTGTCTTAATTATACTTAACTAAGGCTAGGGGAGCTTTTTATCCTTGCATGAAGAAGCAAAACCCTACTTAACCTTTAGTCACATTTAAACTAATTCATGTTGAATTGAACTAGTCTAAAGTAAGATTCTAGTTGTCCTAGATTAGATTTAGTCAACTCAGAGAGTTAGTTGATTTAGATCTAACCTGATTTAGGTCAGATTGGCTTGACTGATTAGAATAAGTTATATCTAGGTTAGGCTAGACATAACGAACTATGTTCAATCTAAGATAAACTTAAAAGGTTGATTAATTCAAATGTAGGTTAGACATAGGGTTTATATTCAATGTTGGTTGATCCTCAGAGAGATTGGTTAAGTCTAATGTAGATTAGACTTAGGGTTTAAATTCAATTTAGGTTGAACCTACAAGAGATTGGTTAAGCCTAATGTAGGTTAGACTTAGGGTTTGGGTTCAATATAGGTTGAACCTAAGGATTTGATTTGGATTGTTTTAGGTTGAATTAGGTTTAAGTTGGGTTGAACCTAATGATTTAGGTTAACTTAGGTCCAAGTTGGGTTGTACCTAAGGATTTAGGTTGACTTAGTTCAAGTTGAGTTGAACTTAAGGATTAGGTTGGAATTAGGTTCAAGTCAGATAGAACCTAATGATGTCGGTTGGGTTTAAATCTAATTTAACTAAGTTTAAAAGATTAATTAAGTCTTAATATGTGTTAGACTTAATTAGAATTTTAAGAATAATTAAGCTTAATTTAAGTAAGGCTTAAAAGTTTAATTACGTCTCAATTGGGTTAGACCGAATTAGGGTTTAAGGTTGATTAAGACTAATTTAGTTAAGGCTTAAAGGATTAATTAGGTTTAAGTGGGGTTAGACCTAATCAGTTAAGCCTAATTTAATTAAGGCTTAAAGGATTAATTAAGTTTAATTGGAGTTATACCTAATTAGGGTTTAAGATTAATTATGCCTAATTCATTTAAGGCTTAATGGATTAATTTGATCTAATTGGGGTAAGACTTAATTGAGGTTAAAAGTTGATTAAGCCTAATTTAGTTAAGGTTTAATAGATTAATTAGGCCTAATTGGGGTTAAACCTAATTAGGGTTGAGGGTTAGTTAAGCCTAATTTAATTAAGGCTTAAATGATTAATTTGGTTAAATTGGGGTTAGACCTTATTAGATTTTAAGATTAATTAAGACTAATTTTGTTAAGGCTTAATAGATTAATTATGTTTAATTGGGGTTTAAAATTAATTAAGCCTAATTTAGTTAAGGCTTAAAGGATTAATTGTGGTTTAAAGTTGATTAAGTCTAATTTATTTAAGGCTTAAAGGATTAATTAGATCTAATTGGGGTTAGACCTAATTAGGGTTTAAGGTTAGTTAAGCCTAATTTAATGAAGGCTTAAGGGATTGATTAAGACTAATTAGAGTTATACCTAATTAGGGTTTAAGATTAATTAAGCCAAATTTGGTTAAGGCTTAATCGATTAATTAGGTCTAATTGAGGTTAAATTTGATTAAGCCTAATTTAGTTAAGTCTTAAAGGATTAATAAGGTTTAATTGGGGTTAGACCTAATTAAGGTTTAAAGTTAATTAAGCCTAATATAATATAGGCTTAAAGGATTAATTATGTGTAATTAAGGTTAAACCTAATTAGGATTAGAGATTTGTTTAAGCCTTATTTAAGTAAGGCTTTAGAAGTTAATTAAGTCTAATATGGGTTAGACATAATTAAGGTTAAAGGCTTTTTGTAAAGAGGGTTTATTTAGATTAATTCTAAGGGTATTTTCTAAGTTTGGAATTCTTCCAATTAAATTACCCAGTTGCAGATTAGTGTTCTCTTTCCTAGTTACATGATGTGGATCGCTAGGAGTTAATCAATGTTTTTTTAATCTTGGGTTGGGTTCTCCTTAGGTTTTTTAGGTTCATGATCTTACTCTATCAGATTACTCTCTTGCGTAGGACTATCTTTCAACTCCCTCCTTGGAGACACTCCTATGGGTGTTTTTATAGGTTAAAATATCTCCCTAAAAATGCTATGGTTTGCCTTAGAAAGAAGAGCAAATTCTTCCTCAGTCACTGTTAAAAAAAAAAGACATCAAATAGAACTTGCTCTTCGGGGTCTAAATCTTTACATTCTGAAACTTGGCTATCAACTACCTCTGCCATCATTTGGGGTTCATTGCTTAATAGGTTAGATAACTGCTCAATTTAATTTTCTAACTTTCTAAGGGTTGCATCTTGGATTTGTAACTCATTCCCCATATTTATCATCAATTCTTTCAAATGCTTGTTTTCTTCAAGGTAGTCACTAATTTGGTTAGTCCAATATTGTACATGATTGGCTTGAGTGTTCCACCACTGCTAGTTTTCTACACTTAGATTATTAATATTCCAATTGAGGTTTAGGTATGTTGACCAACTTGGGTTGTAGGTGTTAAATATGGGTCATTGAACCTAGTTCGTATGACAAGGTGTTCAAAGTTCATGTAAATGCTAGCCATCAATGGGTTAGCATACTCCTCAAAAGCTATAAACTAGCATTTTAAAGTGTTTAAACTTTTTTTTTTATTTTAATTTTTGATTTTTTTTAAAAATAAAAAGACACAATAACAAAATAGTAAAAAATAAAAATTTCAAACTTAGATTCTGAGTGTTTCAACTAAAATTCCCCAACGATTAAAAAACTTTTATGATTATCCTCGACAACAATGTAGAAAAATATATGCCTGAAATTCATGTAAAATAAGTTGTTCAATCACAAAAGTAAACATATAGTTGATCAAGTAATATACGACAAAAAGTCCACGTATCAACCTTATGAGGGTAGTGTCAAAAAACTTCCAACAGACGAAATTCTAGTTTACTAATCCGCTAAGTCTAGTTTGAAGTGATCAAATTAAAGAGAGAAATCTAATACTCATAAAAATATAGTAAATAAAAATGACAAGAAAAAATGTTGAGTTTTTTTAGATATGCAAGGTTCATGCTACTGTCACAATGGTCAAGTGATTTCTTGAAGTTTTCCTATGAATCCTATGTTATTGTTGATAACTAAGGATAAAATTTTTATACTTAACTCTACAACCAGGCCAAAAGAAGAATTGAAAACCCTAAATTTAAGTTTTTCTTAACCCTATGGTATTTCCTAGGATTCTTCTGATCCCCTATCTAGGTTACAAATCCTAACTAAACTATGCTTATTCTACTAAGCTTTTGTGATTAACCTAATCTTTCTACAACACAATGGGAAGGAATCATGGTTCAAGAATGATTTTAACATTCTTATTGCATCCAATAGAAAATAAATTGGAGCTGAAAAAGTTAATTCATCAACATTAGAAATTCATGCATAAAAAAGGCGTCAAGGGAAGCAAAAATAATCCATAGAATGAATACGATAAGAAAACCTCAAACCTTACATCATTGAAGTATGGAACAAAACTAACTACAATATTTGAGGAAATAAAATATTAGCTTTGTTATTGTAGAAATAAAAAAGAAACAATGCAAAAAGTACATATAACTATCAAGTCAATCAATCCTTGCAATACATTGTGGTCCTCTCTGTTCAATACAAATATTCATGGATCTCTCCCATACACTTGCACTCCATGTCTCCTTAAATATCATCAAACTCTTCAAAACATGCATGAACAGAGAAGAAAAAAAAACATGCTCTTTCGAGGGAACTCGAGCAAAATACTCCAAGGGTGCGCTGAGGTATGGATGAGGGAGATGTGCAGATGTAAGAGAAGTGTGTAGCCATTGAACTGGATGTGTGAAAATGCATGCACACAGGGTGTGTGTACATGCAAATCCGTGAGCGTGTGCAAGCGCAGATGAGCGCAAATGCAGGTCGATCAACTTAAATCCTAATTTTCATCCTTTATGCTCCTCACATTGCCACTTTTGGCTTGTTTATATTTCTTCTCTATAAATTTACCATGAAAAATGTAATAGCTACCCGGAGCTCGAGATGATAGTTTAAAGCAAAAGACAATGACTAATTTACTGATTAAACAAAAAAAAAATGCTCCTCACTTTGCCACTTTTTCTTCCCTAAGTAACATAATCCTTGTATCTTGCACAATACAACAAAAATACCTTTCTCAAGTATAATATCATGAAAAATAAATGAGATAACATGGTATTTAATATAAGAAAATCACATAAATTCACCTAGTAACGGTACAATCGTGTTGTATCGATTGTACTTATGTATTTTCCCATCATAAGTCTAAAAATATATCAATACAACACGGTTGTACTGGAACAAAACTCTCAAAATCCCATGATCTATTATAAATAAACATTAAATCTTTGAGCTTTATCATAGAAATATTTAATTTTTATTTAAATTTCTTGCAAGGCCTATTATGCAGTCTTTTTTTTCAATACAATCGTGTTGTATTGGTTATTCTAATATATTTCCCCACCACAGATATAAAAATATATTTGTATAACAAATATAACATGATTTTAATGAAGGAAAAATCTCTAGATCATGTGATCCATAACAAAAAAAAAAAAAACTTTAATCTTTCAACAACTCAACAATTTCCATCATCAGCTTGGTGTACTCCATTGATGGATGCCTAATGCTGGAAGATGAATCAAATTTATATTAATGTAGTTCAACATTAGTATCTGCTAACAATACTGCACAAATACTATTATTTTTTTACTTTAATAATACCTCTATTTAACAATCAAACATAATACAAAAAGAGATTGAAGTGGTTGTCGCTCCATGCTCTTCAACTATTAATTGTTTATTTTTTTCTGTCATAATAATATTGAGTGAGAGGTAGCATCAAAATAATCTACTATAAAAATTAAAAAAATAACTAATATAAGAGCTGTTTATATATTTCTTCTTTATTTCTTAATGTTTTTTTCAAACTTTCATTGAAAAAACCCTTTAGTCACTTTTTGGTTAGGTCCCACAGTACAACATCATCTTTCTCAACAGTCTTTTCTTCTCTTCACAGGTTTCATTAATGGAGGTGAATTACCCCCAAGTATTAGTTCAACATCATTTGACAACTTTTTCATGTTCTTTAACATATATTTTTCATCTTCTTTATTGCCTTGTGCTCTACATCTTATTTGATATGATAATTTACTTTTGTGGTTTTGAAATATGAAACTAGAGGAAGACCCACTATTCTCGTGTATTTGTTTTATATTTTGATAAGCACTATCTATGCATATATTTTTATTTACTCTATAAGACCACTACATTTGAGGTACTTTTCTGTTATGCTAACAATATGTTGTTGGCACAAAATATTAATACAACGTGTACATAGTAATATAATCATCTTAAACTTCTTACAACTGCAATGTATATTGAAAATGAATTTATCAAAATAAATAATCTAAATCTTATACAATTCCTTATCCTCCAAGTTTTTAACCACCAATAGCTATTAACAAAAATTTTTGTTTCTAGGTCACCAACCTCATGCGGATATTCTTCTTCAAATAAATAGAATAGCTTCATTGAGTAGAAAGCAATAGTTTGCTTCAGTTTATGGTTGTTTTTTACAATAGGAACAATCGTAGCTGGAAACATTTAAAATCATCATCTTGTTTCTTTTGTCTTAATTTATTCATGGCCTTCTCCAATCCCAAAAAATAATCAATAATAGAGCTTGTAGGTTTAATGATTCCATGGCATACATTTTTTGTAGACTCACTACATTGTGTTGATAAAATTTTCATGAAGAATGTGTCTTTATTCAATGTTGTGGATCATTGTTCTTTAATTCTATATAACTTGTTTAGCCAAGAATTATTGCGGATATTTCTTTTTTTATCATTTCAGACTATATTTGTTCAAACTCTTCTTCTGAATCACATTTAATTGTGCATGTGCTAAATAATCTTGATAATGTCATATTACAATTGAAGCAATACAATTTCGAAGGAGCCTTCAGAGATATGGCATTGGCATAAACTATGTCGAATGTGAGGCAATGCAACTTCTATAGCTTTCGACATTGTTTGATCCTCATCAGTGAATATTATTGAAGTATGTTTATTATCCATTGTGTAAATGAATGTTTTGAAAAGTCATGTGGATTGCTCAATTATTACTTCTGATAAAAGTGCTACTCCAAACAAAATATTTTGTCGATGATGAATAAATTCAACAAAATATGCACAAACTAAATTATATTTATTAAGTCCATACTTGGTATAAAAATTAATGACATCACCGAAACAGTCATAACTAAACCTTACCATGCCATCACTTAAAAAAATAAAAATCATTCGGTCATCTGACTAATCAAATTGGACTTCCCATAAGATATTATATTTATTTTGTCTTTCTTTGAATTTTTTTGCATTAAAGCATTAGCATCTTCGTTCTCATTTAGTGCTCTTTTCTCCTTATGCATATAATTAAAAACAGCTCTTTTTGAAAAGCCCATATTGTGCCCTCCTAATTCCTCAATCAGATAGTTTAATGCACCATTCACTCTAATTGTAGAACACACTCAAGAAATATATTACAACCAAAACAATATGGTCTCCATGAATAGTTGAATATTATATGTAGTAAACGACTCAAAAAAAAAAAGGCTTACATATTAAGTATATTAACAAAATTATGTTTGAAACCTATTAATGAGCTCAAGTCAATAATATCATCACTAGAAAAAGAAGCCGAGATGCCTCCTAGTTGGTTAGGTTAGCACTTAGTTTTTTTCCATCCTTGCAGTTTCTTCGTCTTCAGATTTTCTTTTCTTTTTCATCACTTTCAACAACGAGAAAGTATTTCAATCCTAAACCCTAAAGCATGAGAAGTTTTTATGTATTTTATTTTAAATTTATATCACTTTATTTTTAATATCATGTGAATACCCTGACAAGGGTTGGATCTACCCTCGCAGTTACTTTTGAATTCCATAAAAAAATATAATTGGACATGTTTTCGTACAGTATTGGCCTCCGCACGTAACTCTACATGCAGTCTCCACTCGAAATATTTCCCCTTTGCAAAGGTTAGGATAAGGTAGCTAGGCTCCTTAGATTAGATTTTTCTTAAATTCATTTTTTATTATTCCTAATTGAGATAGGGAGCTCTTATTGGATGGAAAGGAGGTAGAGACATTGGCATCTTATGAGGTTGGGTTGTGGCTTCTGGCTAGTAATAAATGGGAAGGTTTTTTTCTTAATTTTTTAACATTAAACTTTCTAACTTACATGCTTCAATTTGCATGTTATTTGCTCGTGAATAAAATCATAATAATATGTGTTCTTCCTAAGTAAGGTCAACATTTCAAATGCGTTGAAATAGTTCATTTTATGATTGGAGGTTGTTTGTGCAACATTCAGTGACGTTAAAATGAAATGAGTCCAAATTGCATATATCGCTTTGGCAACCGATCATTTTTGCCATGACTTCCTCTTTTTTTATCATTAGAGACCTTTCCTTGGATAATTTTGATCCTTCAAAAGGGCTCTCGCTGAGTGTTTTGCCATTGGAGGTCATATTGGTGATTTCGCAATGGCTGAGACGATTTGAGCCCGAATTATGTTGTCGTGCCATTAGGTTGTTATTTTCATAATGCTCGCTCTTTTAGATCATGAAAGATCCTTCATCGGATAATTTCAACATTCTAAATGCAATGATGGAGTTCATTTTGAAAATAAGCATTATTTGAGGTGAATTTCAAGTATGTTCAAAGCATGCCAAATTTGATAGTGTAGTGTCGTATTCTTCATTTGCTGCTCTCGTCATGTTCGATTGACTAATCTTATGAATTATGTCTGAGGGCCAACGAAAGTATTATAAATGTTTTATACATTGCCACTTACACTTGTACAATGTCAATTTAAGATTTGATTTGCTAAACATAGTTTAAAATACTTTACTTGAGCTTAGTGTGTCAATAAGGTGACAAATGTGTAAGAAAAAATATTAAATTAAAATGGATAGTTACATAATAAGTAGCAATAATAATATCATTTAATTAATTTATTTATAATTATAAATTCTCCAATTTTTACTTATATAAATTTTGAAAGCAAATATTTGATCCAATGTGATGGAAATATAATGCAATGTTAAGATAAATCAACATACAAACTAAATGAAGTTAAGGGCAACAACTAACATCCACGAATATGATTAGCTTACTAAATTAGTGTCAAGTTTGTGAAGATTTGGCTTTGACGTATCTTAGGCTAATTTTTTATCTTACATTATGAATCAAGTTGAGTCCTATCAACGTGCAACCATCTAAACATAGGTCTTCTTTATAAAACATATGATCATTATCTCAAAAAGCTTCAATAGGTTTAGGTATAGACTTAGCTTGATGCAGGAAATGAAAAGCTAAATAGGATGGTGAAAAATTTTGCTAAAGCATAATAGGAAATGGTGTCCTAAACTTAACAGAGTAGCTACAAGTGTTATTTCCCTATAATAGGCTTCATTTAGACTTATAGAATTATATAGCTATATTCTTTCATAAAATTTATCCGTAAAGTCTTTTTCAATTTTAGACATAACATATTAAGAGTTTTCACATGTTTTATAGTGATTATAGTCTATCTAAAATGCAAAGTTTTCATAATGTTAAGAAATATTATGGTTGTCTCGTGCATCGTCGTTAAATTGAAAAATTATTTTAATGTGACATGAGAAGAACTTCTATTTAACACATACGTTAATGTCTACCACAAAAAAAAATTCACAGAAATATTATGGATTCTATGCAAGTATACGTATCATTATCAAGTAATATAAGACTTTCTATTCAAGCCCCAAATATCGATCTCACGCGGAAGGTTTAAATTTTGAAATGATTAATTAACTAAGAATTTCACAGAAATAAAACAAAATTACTGTCAATAATTTCAAATTGTTTGAGATACTGTAAGAACTAAATTATTAACTATTATCAAAACTAAAATGCAAAGTTTAAATAGTAACTGCTAAACTATGTTTTATGTGAAGAGGTTTTTTAATATGAGAAAACAACTTTCCCTATACAATGAGTTTTTGGTAAAATGAGATTAGATAAATGGTCTAAAAAAGGTATTGTGCCAAATATGAGCAATTTCAATTCTTTATCCTGATTTAGTTGGTTAATCTCAGGTTTAGTCCCTAAATCCGTGGTTAGGTGTTGACACTATTTTGGGTCGTGGAGTTGCCCATTAAAAGCTGTCGGTCGCTAGAATCAAAATTCCGTCGCCCGCTTCAGAAAGATGTTTAATATATATATATATATATATATANTTCTCTCTCTCTCTCTCTCTCTTTCTCTCCTCCTTCATACTTTATCAAAGGCAGTGATCTTTGCAACGGTGAAAAAGAGTCTGGAATGTATACCATACATAAACATAACTCGTATATGAAGTTGGTTATCAACAACAACAACAACAACAAAATCTTTATCTCATTAAGTGTGATCCGCTACTTGAATCATTTTTCTCCATCTCGTCCTATTTAGTGTCATATTTTCATTTAATTCTAATAAATTAAGATCATTTTTTTATACAATATGCCTTAGTCTTCCTATGTCTACCTTTGTCTTTCTTAACATAAGTCGAATCCAAAACAACTACTCTTCTAATCGGATCATCAGATGGTCGACATTTAATGTGACCAAATCATCTAAGACGACTCTCTCTAATTTTGTCCGTCACCGGAGTTGGTTAACAACAGCACAAAACATGATCACTGATTTGAGAAAAACTTCATAATATGATATAGTATATAATATAAAATATGTCGCAATGAATTAATTATTCAAAAACAATTAATACAAGTTATAGAATGTCTATATTTTATCTTAAAAGTAATTTCTTACATAATCTTTTATTTTATTTTCTGTCTTATAATTTATAGTAATTNTCAAATCATCTAAGACGACTCTCTCTAATTTTGTCCGTCACCGGAGTTGGTTAACAACAGCACAAAACATGATCACTGATTCGAGGAAAACTTCATAATATGATATAGTATATAATATAAAATATGTCGCAATGAATTACTTATTCAAAAACAATTGATACAAGTTATAGAATGTTTATATTTTATCTTAAAAGTAATTTCTTACATAATCTTTTATTTTATTTTCTGTCTTATAATTTATAGTAATTTTTGTTATATAGAATAAATATTTTTATATATTGTGGTATAAATTTACAATTCGTCTAAAGTTCTTTTTTTTTTCCCTTAACAATTATTTAAAAGTTTCTTTGCCAGATATGATTCTATAGGTTTGGTATCAAAATGNTTCTAAAGTTTTTTTTTCCCTTAACAATTATTTAAAAGTTTCTTTGCCAGATATGATTCTATAGGTTTGGTATCAAAATGATAAGCTATAAGTGGCAAGTAAAAGCTACCAATATATTGCTGGCCAATCACAAACTATATAGCTCTGTTATTTCTAAGGATTAGAGGAGTACATTCTAAATTTCATTAGGTGATATCAAAGTTAATTTTTTAAGGCTTATTGGAGATAGGTAACGAGTCATGACTCGATGGAAAAGTTAGGGTTTGAATTATGAACAATCATAAATGCTGAGCTTTAGCTCTTTAGATGAACTCCTTACGGTTATTATTATTATTTTCTTTTTGGATTTTTTGTTAAGTTAAGATGGAAGTATATGTACTTAAAAAAACTAATATAAGAAAAGATACAATACCAATAACTAAGAACAAAGAGGCTATAAAAAAGGATAGAGTTGAAGTAGTAAGATATCTAATTTTCTCTATTTTCAATCTTCTAGAGGTGTCGTATCCATCACATTTTATGTGGAGCAATGATCAAAGGTGTAGATTGCCTAAGCCATTGCCATGGCTAGGGTTTCTTTTGACATGTTTGAATTACTTCTAAAGTTAAGCTCTATGCCACAATGAGAATAGTGCTCTTTTTGTATGTACTACATCATTTTATTAGGCAATGAACAATATAGTTAGTTGATGGCAAAGGCCTTACTGGTTTTAGTAACCTTGAGATACCATAGTCTGAGCTTGCCACTTTATTTCTCCACAATTCTTAATTTTTAAAACATGTTAAAGAATTCTATTTATTTTCTTCAAGAAATGTATTTTTTAAGAACTACATCTTTCACAAATTTGAACTATATAATTTATAATGGAAAGCCATGCACCAACCATTTACTATAAATGATATTGAGGTCCCAAAAATTTTAATGTCATGTTTGAAATTCCATAAANTTGTATTTTTTAAGAACTACATCTTTCACAAATTTGAACTATATAATTTATAATGGCAAGCTATGCACCAACCATTTACTATAAATGATATTGAGGTCCCAAAAATTTTAATGTCATGTTTGAAATTCCATAAACAAGAGACATCCTTTAAGCAAAATTTCAAGCAATTCATTTGAGCTTTCTTTTTTTCTTTTTTTATTCATTGCAGGAGTCCTCTATATTGTAAGTTTATGATATACATGATCTTTATGCAATAGCCTTAAGTCGAACATAATAATTTTCATACTTAGTACATAATAAACATCTAAAATGAATTAAATATTTTTAACTTTAAGTAAAATAAGAATATTATATTTTTTTCCCAAACTATTGTTTAATGTTGCTTTATCTCCTCCAACTCCTTGAACATGTTTCCATGTATGTGAATATCTTTGTTTGCTTTTCCTTGTCCGATATGCATTCAGGTTGCTTTTCATTTTGTTTTATATACGAAAAACTAAGAGAATATTTAAAATTTCTTTTTGAATTAGGTTAGCAATTTCTTTAACTATATTAATGTTGTCATCTGAACGCTCTCGATAAAAAGTATTGAAAAAAAGCAATAAATAAATTGTTATTTCATTTTTGTAATTCTTTCACTATTTTTTACGTTCTTCATTATTCAAGCTTTCCTCTTCAACTAAAATATTGTGAGGAAAACTTTTAATTTTTTGTAAAAGTTTTGTCCTTATAGTAAATACTCAATACACGTTTCAATTAAAGAGTAACAGGAAAACAATGAAACTAAACAAGCCTTTGGAAGTTGGTTAAATACTATTAAAATCTATGGTCTTTCGTTTCTATTTTTAAATTTTGGTGTTTTAAATTTACCAATAAACATTAGCATCAAGACTTTGTTTACCTAATGTACACCATTTGTAATCGTTTTAAAGAATCTCTGATATTTTTTTGGGGGTATTTGCATTAAGGGTCTTGCTAAATTTTGCTATGTTAAAGCCTACTTAGATGAAAATGAGTGCATTCTCCTTCGACTTAAATTATAATATTAAATCAAGTGGCTCTTTTATGTTATCATCAAAGTTGCTTCATAAAATATCTTGAAATGCATATAAACCTTCTCTCGGTTGCTCTACTTCTAGTATCAAAGCTTGCACCTCTTATACGTAATTACCTAGTTTACAAAGTTCTTTAACATATGTATATCACTATAGAAAATGCAACAAAAATAAGTGAAAAACTAGATGGTCAAGAGTGTATGTGTAATTTTACCTCTATTTCTGATGTTTTTCCTATGACTAANCTAAACTGTAGTCTATATATATCCCTTGGTTATTCGTTTGGGAGAATAGGCTCATTTTGATTAGAGAAAAATCCCTATCAAAAAAATAAAAGAATAAAATATATATTCGAGTTGTTAGAGTATATCAACGTTGAATTAAGTTTTAGTATATTTATTTTTTATTTTATAAAAATTGTAGATAAAAATAATAAATATTAACATATCACTTTTAGATTTAATAAAAGACTGAAATTTCAAAATACTGTTCAATGGCACATCTCATTGATGCAGTTAAATCAAGGAAGATTTACATAAATACCACTCAATTCCTTGGTATTTTAATTTTTTGCTTGCATAAATTAAAATTTTACATACATATCATCTTATATATGCATCATAATTCGAATCTTTTTTAAAGTTAAAAACGGTGGTACTTTTTTTTTATGTAAGATGAACATTTTTGCTAGCCCCTTTCTTTAGAGGAGTTAAATTTATTACAAAAAAAAAATGGCTTAATTTTGTCACTGCTTTTTAAGGATATATTTAAAAATGCATCACAAAAAATATATTTATTTTTAAATTAAAGTTTACTGGTATGTATGTAGATGGCCTTTAAATCAATTTAGCCACCTATACTATTTTCTTGGAAGATTTAAAAGCATATCACTCAATTTCTTCGTATTTACAAATCTAACCAGTAAACTTTAATTTTTACACATACTTACCATCTTATGCATGAAAAAATCTATATCACTTTTTTTTAAAATTAAAATGGCATATTTATTCTTTGATATGCAAGATTCTGGTTGTATAAATGTATAGCATAAAATTAATTTGTGTGTTAAATATGTAAATCCATAAAAATGGGTGGTAGGTATGCAGAAAGGAATTCTAGAACCGAGACTATGCAGCATGTATTCCTCGTTATATTTTATATAAATCTGCGGTAGAGTGTGATCTATATATAGGCTAGGAAGGAATTTTCTAGCAGCCTATTTTTACATCAATACCATAGCTAGTTATGCCATTCCTGCATCTGCACAGTTATTCTGTTAGAAATTCCATCCTATTATTCTATTTGTTGTGCTACATTTCTGCTGAGGTTATTACCCCACTTCAAGGTGTAGGTCTTGGAACGAATCTAGAACATGAATTTAAATACAGTAAACCGCTGTTTGGTCTGGAATTCGGTAAATATTGATTCTAAGTATTGATGTAATGAATTTCATGATTATCTGATTGT